>JAJQOW010000274.1:0-140751 GCA_037975125.1 Latrodectus hesperus
CCTTTCTTAAACAAAAATCCCTAAAGTTGTCAGGTGTTGATAATAGTGTTAACGATATATTCTGTACGACTTATCCCAAGCCCGCTGTGGCCTCATTGGTTAAGAGGCTGTTCTCTTTATTCGAAGGTTGTTATCGAATTCGAATTTAATCGAAGATCAGTCGGGTTCACTAAAGGCAGCTACGGTATGTAAAACAAGTCCTGGTCACAATATCCTTCAAGTGGAATGATATCTTTGGAAATGGGGGGTCAAATATTGGGCGTCTTTTGCTTGGTTCCTTCGTGATATCTAAAACATGAATACTCTCTCACCCAGCTTCCGTCTGACTGGCAGAGATCTAACACTGGGCATGGCAGAATATAAATGCACACATGGCCCAGCCTTCTCCAAGTTTTTAACATTTAAATGTATATTATTCTTATTTTCTTTAAATCTTGTCCATAAGGATGCTGGTTGTGTCACAGAAATAAGCGTTATTTCCTCTGCTATAATAGAGAAATACTTACGCAACTTAATTTTTTTGAATATTTTTTTAAATAATATATAATTTTATTTTATTATCTTTCAACATTTCATCATCTGCAGTTCAGAATTTAAGGACTTGACGTAATTATTATGTTCCCTGATGTCATCTATTCCATTAATTTATCTGTAATCATGATGATAACATAAAAGTCCGCTTCTAGCACAAGAAATTTCTGTCTTTTATTACAGAACTAAGTTAGTATTTTTTATTTGGCTAGCCAGTCACAATAAGTTATAGTATGCCTATTTATATCCACTGAAAATAAAATTTGTCTACAGTTCTCAAAGAATTGGCGTGATTTTTATACTTGGTATTCACTAAGGTTTCATGTAGATTTGTGCCAGAAAAAAAGAAGACTGAAAAATAATTATTTTAGTCGTTGACTACTTGATTTCGTCGCATATTCCTTAGCAAAAGAAATGTTTGCAATATTTACAGTAAATACCTGCCTCATATTTAGAATATATAAACCAGTTTTATATATTTTAACAATATATCCTGTATATAAATTTCATCTTACCAAATGAAGAGATTAGAAACATAAATTATAGATTACGTTCATTTTTTTTTAGATATTATTGTTCTTCTTCTTATAAATAACTTCACACAGATATGTTAATTATGTATTTCAAATTACCGTACAATTTTTCTTATAAACTTAAGTATCTTCTGAAACATTTTGAGCTCTGTATTTTCGATTTCGTCTCTAGTAAGTGATTTCCGTTTTCATAGTAACTTGAACATTTTATTCATGTATATGTGTGTAACGGAGCATTTTTCTTCATAATCATGAGATATGTTATTCCTTACTGTGGGACTAAATTTGAAAAAGATTTTTACTAGTCATCTTAAAATATCATGACTTAATGCTACAAAATTGATTAATAAACAATTGAAATTTGCTGCGAAGATTTTGATTGTCTATAGTTTTGCTTTCTCGACGAAATGACGATAAATTATGCATTGTATGTTCGTATTGTAAGGCTAGAGAATTCCTGAATGGCGACAAATTACGGATTGCATGTTCGTATTGTATGGCTAGAGAATTCCTGAATGGCGACAAATTACGGATTGGATGCTCGTATTGTATGACTAGAGACGTATTGTTCGTATTGTATGACTTCCTGAATGGCGACAAATTACGGATTGTATGTTCGTATTGTATGGCTAGAGAATTCCTGAATGGTGACAAATTACGGATTGTATGTTCGTATTGTATGACTAGAGAATTCCTGAATGGTGACAAATTACGGATTGTATGTTCGTATTGTATGGCTAGAGAATTCCTGAATGGCGACAAATTACGGATTGTATGTTCGTATTGTATGGCTAGAGAATTCCTGAATGGCGACAAATTACGGATTGCATGTTCGTATTGTATGGCTAGAGAATTCCTGAATGGCGACAAATTACGCATTGTATGTTCGTATTGTATGACTAGAGAATTCCTGAATGGCGACAAATTACGGATTGTATGTTCGTATTGTATGGCTAGAGAATTCCTGAATGGCGACAAATTACGGATTGTATGTTCATATTGTAGATCTAGAGAATTCCTGAATGGCGATAAATTACGGATTGTATGTTCGTATTGTATGGCTAGAGAATTCCTGAATGGCGACAAATTACGGATTGTATGTTCGTATTGTATGGCTAGAGAATTCCTGAATGGCGACAAATTACGGATTGTATGTTCGTATTGTAGGGCTAGAGAATTCCTGAATGGCGACAAATTACGGATTGTATGTTCGTATTGTAGGGCTAGAGAATTCCTGAATGGCGATAAATTACGGATTGTATGTTCATATTGTATGGCTAGAGAATTCCTGAATGGCGACAAATTACGGATTGTATGTTCGTATTGTAGGGCTAGAGAATTCCTGAAAAGTGATAAATTACGGATTGTATGTTCGTATTGTAGATCTAGAGAATTCCTGAATGGCGACAAATTATGGATTGTATGTTCGTATTGTAGGGCTAGAGAATTCCTGAATGGCGATAAATTACGGATTGTATGTTCGTATTGTAGGGCTAGAGAATTCCTGAATGGCGATAAATTACGGATTGTATGTTCGTATTGTATGACTAGAGAATTCCTGAATGGCGACAAATTACGGATTGTATGTTCGTATTGTATGGCTAGAGAATTCCTGAATGGCGACAAATTACGGATTGTATGTTCATATTGTAGATCTAGAGAATTCCTGAATGGCGATAAATTACGGATTGTATGTTCGTATTGTATGGGTAGAGAATTCCTGAATGGCGACAAATTACGGATTGTATGTTCGTATTGTATGGCTAGAGAATTCCTGAATGGCGACAAATTACGGATTGTATGTTCGTATTGTAGGGCTAGAGAATTCCTGAATGGCGACAAATTACGGATTGTATGTTCGTATTGCAGGGCTAGAGAATTCCTGAATGGCGATAAATTACGGATTGTATGTTTATATTGTATGGCTAGAGAATTCCTGAATGGCGACAAATTACGGATTGTATGTTCGTATTGTAGGGCTAGAGAATTCCTGAAAAGTGATAAATTACGGATTGTATGTTCGTATTGTAGATCTAGAGAATTCCTGAATGGCGACAAATTATGGATTGTATGTTCGTATTGTAGGGCTAGAGAATTCCTGAATGGCGATAAATTACGGATTGTATGTTCGTATTGTAGGGCTAGAGAATTCCTGAATGGCGATAAATTACGGATTGTATGTTCGTATTGTATGGCTAGAAAATTTCTGAATGGCAATATATTACGAATTGTATCTTCGTATTTTATATGGCTAGAAACACTGAATCGGAATTCGTAAGGAGAAACACAAAACTGATGTTTCAATAGTGGTATTGTAATTTGTTGCTTTTTATTCCGAGCAGCCCGAAGTGAAAAGCTCCAGATTTGATGCGTGCCCTGCCAATAGACCTATTAGGTTCTATAATATTAAATTTCTAAAACAGTGATGGAATAAATGTGGACATTTTTATACGTTGTATATATAAATGAAAACTGAAAATTTAAAGGTATATACCAATTTGTGTGTTTCATCACCACCATTCAAAATATTTCCCTATTTTTTTAATTCATTAATATATTTTAAAAGTTTTTATGCTTTGTGTTTTTGTTTATTCAAAATCAAATTTATGTGTCACATATTTGATAACTTTCAATATTTTTAAATATTATATAGTATAAAATTTTGATTTAATTTCCTTGCTTAACAGTAATTGAATTCCATCGGCAAAACTTTTTATTGGAAAGTGCTTATAAGCTTAACAAGTAAACAATTTAAATAATTTTTAACAAATATGTTCAAATGACTGTGTCATTTATGTAAAAAAATAATAATTACCTTTTGAAATGTTTATTATTTTTATATTTATTGTTGTTCTAATTTAGGATCACAATAATATGCACATTTTAATTGGCATCATATGACAGTATAACATAGCAATTAATATACATTAATCAATGTTGAACTTAATCATGTTTTTGGATCGAAAAATTATTTCATTTACAATTTATTTTTAATCTGCTAACTTATTTTCATTACTTAGGCTGGAGGACATGAAAATAAGGACTTGCTATTATCTGGGTTATCTTTTTGTATCTGTATTATAAGATTTAATATTCTTTTCAAAGTGTTTCCTAAGCTTTTATGGATGAAATAATTTTTTTTCAGATTTATTTTGATAGTTATTTTAGCTCCTATATTTTCAATCCAGAAAATTGAACTTAAATATTTACGAAAAATAAAGTATACTGAATAATGCTGACTGGAATCTTCAGGAAATGATATAATTGAAATTCCATACTTCAATTAAATTTCTAATTTGAAAATGCTTGTGCTTTAAAAATTAATGCATCATTTTTAAACCAAATGTGATTAATTTTTGAATATGAATTAATGAATTCTAATAAGTCAAGTTGTAATAAAGCTTTCGGTTTTATGAAAAAATGATATCCATTGGGAAACAATTTTCATCATAATTTTGGTGCTTTTAAAACGATATATTCATTTTAAGTTTGAAATATATGAAAATTATATACATTTATGTTATATACATAGTTTTTAATTAAGTGCGGTATATATATTGTTTAAAGACAATATATATATCGCACTTAATTATATAATGTGTGCGTGTATGTGTGTGTGTCTGTGTGTGTGTAATCTTATTAAATTACTGAACCGAAAAACTCATATTTTCTGTCAATTCTATCAGTCTCTAATGTACAATTCCATGAAATAAAACATTTAGTTTCTAAAACTATTCTAAAGTGAACAGCGAGACAGATCAATTTCAATAACGAACAATACAGAAAAATTTTCACTTTTTTTCTCTTTTTTCTAATGCGGTTACTGTTACAACATGGGGGAAGATTGATTTGTTCATTCAGCTAATGGGATGATTATTGTTCTTGTAAAGAAAGATAGTTGACACCTGTAATGCAACTGTCACGTGAACTTTCATTATGTGTTATTATTCTTCCTACACAGGATGGCATCGAATGAGCTTTTGGACAGAGAGCGATGATGGATTAAAGCTTCAACTGGCTCCGAAAACTAGTCCTTAATTATTAATTTCGGCGAAGTATTGGGCTCTGCAAAAGAAATTGATTAAAGAACTTCTTTTTAACAGTTTTCGATCATTTTTCTTCACTGCTATGAAGTGGTTTCCTAGAACAAAGACATTTATTGGAAAGAAATAATAAAATGTGAGAGTTGTTTTAATGTTGTAATAACTCTTACTTGTTTGCAATACTGATTATTTTTCCTATCTATGTATAATTTACTTATTGTTTTGCCGCCCAACTTGACTAGTGGTCAGCGTGCCTGACTGCGGATAAGGAGGTCCTGGGTTCGAGTCCCGGTTCGGGTATGGATGTACTTTCTCTATCTATACTGTTTTTGTCCTTTCCTTGTATGAATGAGGTGTGAAGGGTTGCCTACCCTATAAACGGGTCCCTATGGCATGTGTGTAGAGCAAAATCGTACTTTCACCTTCATGGTGTTCTGATTAAAACGAAAGATCTTCCCATTGACTTAAATTCGCATAGCCAAAGGCATAGCGAGCTTGGCTTATCCAAGTGTCATTAGTAACAACAGCAACACTTATTGTTTTAAGTAGATTAATTTATGTATTTTGGTTTATAAATTAAAAAAACCTGACTCATATTAAATTTATATTATCACAGAATGACACTGAAGTCACCAATAGTATTTTATTCAAAATATTAAAAATATTAACAATGGGAAAAATAACAATGTAAAAAAAATCACATTCCGATGTTAAAAGTTAAATTTGCGAGCAGGCACCATATTATCTCAACATAATGTAACGGTAAAGCTACTCTCCTCGCCGCAAAAGGCTCCAGGTTCGAGTCTAGTCACAGCTGAACAAAGAGAGACATTTGTGTTTTTGCTACATGCATATATATCGAGGGGAGTAAATAAGTGTTTTTGAAGTTTTATTTCTAGTTTCTGGAGTTCTACAATAAGACACGAGAATACTATCTATGAAATTTTTTCCTGAACACCATTATAAGCAATAAATATTGAAAATCCTGCCAATGGTTTTAAGTTATTAGACTGTCATCTACGTAGTAGCAAGTATTTAACTTCATTATAGGTTTCGCTCCTGATTTCATTTAATATTTAGAATCAATTAGCATTCCCAAACAATGAGTTTTTAAATATTTTCTACATTTATGTAAGTTATTACATCGCACTATAAGTGCATGTAGAACAAATAAAAATATACAAAATTTTCAGACCCAATCGTAAAATGAAATGCAGTAACAACGATCATGTGTTCTATTTATCTAGGACTTGAACCAGAGCTAGCAAAAAGGAAAACAAGATTCTATAATTATATTGTATGAGCAGTTTGTTTGATAGCATGAGAGTTCTTTTTAGTTTAATATTTTTGAATGCATTTTTACGCTTGTATATTAATCCTAATCTGGACTCGTATAGGATAATTAGCAGTTGAACTGTTCGCTTGAAAGCAACGATCATCTGTTCTATTTGCCGAGCTGGTAGCCGAATGGTTAGCGCTCTTGCCTTCGGATCAACAGTTCGTGGGTTCGAATCCCACCTTGGGCATGGATGTTTGTAGTGGTTCGGAATCCACTTTAAACCGTAGGTCCCGGTCTAATTAGCCCTCGTGTGCAAAAAATGACCGTTGAGTGACAAACAAACCAAACCATCTGTTCTATTTATCTAGGACTTGAACCAGAGCTAGCAGAAAGGTAAACAAGGTTCTGTAATTATATTGTATGAGCAATTTGTTTGATAGCATGAGTACTCTTTTCAATTTAATATTTTGAAGGCATTTTTACGCTTGTATATTAATCCTAATCTGGACTTCTATAGCATCATTGGCAATTGAACTGTTCACTTGAAAGCGCAATAATTTTTAATTGTGAAATGAAACATAAAATATAAATTAACTGAATTAAAAAGAACTAATAAACTATCAAGTTACATGAAAACCACTTGAATTTATATACGTATATGAATATTCTTTATATTATCATTAGTTTTCTTATATTCATTAGGAATAGTTATAATTTATAAAAATTTTTATATCCGTTTGTTTAAGAATTTATTAAAATGTCTTGCACATGTTTAAAATTTAAAGTATTTTTTTTATGTAATCTGAATAATTTACTGCATTTTTTATCGCATTCATTTCTTTCATTTTTTAAATTTCATAATTGCTACTTTCAAATTAATTTTTTTTAAAGTTCATTGTTTTATAATATAAATTACAAATCTTGAAGATAAATTCAAATGTAACACAACTTCAATAAATATCAATTTCAATTTACACTGTAGTGTGGATTATTGTAGTAAAATTATCGATTTCTTTATTTAATGATAATTTTAGTTTGTACTTGATTCTATTATATATTATGTTTAGTTCTATTTTTAAGCAGGTAACTTGTCAGATATTTAGCAAATTAAGAATGTTTATCAACCATGTCCTTTAATTGTGTCCTAGAACTTCATGGCTTTAAATTGGAAAGTCGTTTCCATATTATAAAGGTATAAAATTGTTTAATTTTATACCTTTTTCAAAGCTAGATATTTTTCAAGTGCTAGATATTTTTCAAATGTTTTGTTACCAAAATTTACATTATATTATGAAAAATTTGGGTTTATAATGTAAAATCGGCTACCCCTTTGTTTGGTGTAAAATTTGGTGATAAATTTTCGCGATAAAATTTACAATTTCTGATAACCCTAGTACTTTAGTTTTCATGTAGTGGATATCTTGGCAAGATGTCATATAACCCAGAAAGACAAATTCTGAATTTGGTGATTATTTTAGCGGATTTTCTTTTGTACCTGGCATTCTGGCTTTTATTACGTCACAGATATGGAGACCTATAAGAATTATGCAAAAAATTCGATTTTGGGAACCCAATATTTACGTTATCGCGCACGTCACAAAACGTCATCTTGGCAACAATTCTTCCTCTCCAATAAATTCAGAGTTTGTCATCCTAGATTATATGGAATCTGAGCTGATATCTTGATAGTCAGTTATTGGTGCCTATCTTAATGTCAAAACAATTGCCAAAAAATTCAAGGAGTAACCGATTGTAAACTTCTACCAAAAGTTTTCACAAATTTTATATACATTGGAAGATTGTTTTTCATTATAAGTGTCTTTCCTTATAATTTGGACGTGCCAAATTTTCATCAAACACAATATGGATATGAAACTATAAAAATATGAGCATTCACTTAGAAAAATTTCTGATATAAATAACTATGGACTTATTGGTACGTGTGTTTGTTAAAGCTCTCCAAATTCTTAGGAATCGTTAAATCATTTTTTATTGAGCTCCGATCTAAATTATTCATCATGCTAAGCTTAATATATTAAGCAAAACGTATAACAAAGTACACACACACACAAGATTAATAAGTTTTGCTTATTCATCATACTGAACTTGGTAAAATCTTAGAACAAATTGGAAAAAAAAAAAAAAAAAAAAAAAAAGCGCTCAGCCAGAACAAAATTCCAGAAACAGTTTGGTTTAAAATATATGGTCTATCGAAGTAGGGTTATCAACATTAGCACAAGCAACAATTATTGCCAACCAAAATCATTCATGCCAAGGTTGTTTGCTCTTCAAGTTTCCAACCCTAAACTTGATCAATATAGTTACAGCATTGATTACAACGATACTTCAGTTACTGCTTATTCAAATCGATTAAAATTTCTAAAAAAATAATGCTTGTGTTCATAAATTTGAATCTCGTAATTTTAAAACGAAGATCAAAAACAAACACACACGCATACGCACACACACACACAAAATGACGAAGTTAACATTTAAACTATCAACATCTATTCACACTACATCATACTAGATAGCAGAAAAAAAGAAAATAGAACTTAATATATTCAAATTGTTTTGATAAAAATGTTTAGTGACAATACGTGAATATCTATTAGAATTTTCCCTTTCCTCTTTTAAAAATATGTGTATAACTTGTGATATGTTAGACTAGGCACAGATGCGCCATTAATCGCGCGCGATGACCTAAGCGTCGCGCATAAATCATATCCGACAGAATGACGTCATTTATGTCGTAGTTACGTCAAAAAATGGGTGGAGCCCACGACGATTTTCAATTTCAAGCAGGTTTGAAATATTTGGTAATGTTGCGCTCGACATAGAAATTTGAAATGGAAATACATTACAAATTTTCTACTGAAGAAGAGAAATTTATTATAAATCTTCATATTTTTAATTTTAAATAGTTATTTGTAATTTTAATTTTCGCACTCTTTAGTTGTTTACTAATTATATTTAATTTATATAGACCATCAATGGCTTTGGGACTCTAAAGACAGTTCTTCTTTCGATAAGTACAAAAGAAGTCAAATAAATAATGAAATTTCATTTATGTTTGCTGAAACTTTTCAAAAGACTGTTACAGAAAATGTAAGATAAGCTGTGTTTATAAATATATAAAATTAATAATATATATAAAATATATAAAGTATAAAAAGTATAAAAATAAAGCCAAATTTTCATATAATTAAATATTTGCTTTAAGTACATATTGCTGTAGCGTTGAAATTATTAACAATTTCAATCGTTTAATTGCAAATATTTGATATTATAAAAATTTAAAATTTACTATCAAGACCCATTATTTGAAGAAAATTTATCTTTATTATTGTTTATATTGTTCAGGATGGAGATGCAATTGTTTAAATAATACCTGTTGCACAGAGATATTAAATATTTTTTAAGCAATGAAAAAAATAAGGTTTAGGAGTTCATCGGAAATGAACCCAGAATACAAGCAAATTCTCATTGGTTTAAAATATCTATGACGTCATATAACACGTTTTATCTACGTTATAATCACATCGTATAGCGACATCCGAATGGCTATCATCCGATTGTTTAGACAGCATCGTGTATCGAGTTCGTTTGCTCTCCCATCCTTAGTGTTAAAATATTATCGTTAGTAGTTTTTAAACAAAGTATAGTTATTGGGTTGTTCGGAAAGTCATTTCTTTTTTCCTACATGGATCAGCTTTTTGCTAGTAAAAACCAACCACTTTATGACTGCTGAATCGTGCTACTACCAAAAAGATGGTAAAAGCTATTGGACTAGAATAGACAATGTGGCGAGAATAGACAATGTGCAGATGGCGAGTGTGAGGAAAGTACTCTCACTTATACAGAGATTATTAAAGTACAGCTGAACATGAGATGGCGTGTTCCTCCGAACCACTCCTGGTACTTCCGAAGCCCTGGTGGGGCTCTTCGAACCAAGGGTACCAGAAAGCAACAAACAGTTCTTTCTCGCTTCATTAGTGGACATATTAGAGCTCTCGTTTTTCATCAGGGACAGAAGAAGTACCCGGATGGCCACTGGTGCGGAGCCGTGCAGGCCTCCCCTGCACCATATTCTGGACTGCTTGGATTTTGCCAAAAGGGACATTCTTAAAGATCCTACACTATTTTTGGACTTGTTGGAAATTATGGGTTGTATGGAGATGGTCTACAATTGCTTGATTATCTGGGATTAGCAACAACAACAACAGAGAATGTGCAATGCAATACAATATTTATTTGCTGCACATTTTTCATTTTAATGAAAAACGAAATGACTTTCCGAAGAACCCAATAGTATAAGCAAGAAAATGCTTTTATAGAGTGCATAAATTCAAAACAATGCCTACGATTCCAGTCAAGAATTATATCTAGCTATTAAACACGTAATTACACAATTGAATTCATTTGCTCACTAAATAAAATTGTGTTCACTAAATCTGTAAAATAGGGTTAGTTAAAACTAAAATAAACAAGATAAAAAGAGCTCGCTTGTTTCTGGGTAAATTACAACACACTTAATTGAGCATTTTAATTGAAAATTAAATGTAGAGCAACAGTTTCTACTGTACTAGCACTTTCTTTGTATGGATCTCAAAAATTCTGTATTCTTCATCTCTTTGGGTTTGTTCTCAGTATATAATCAAAAAGTATACCATATCACAATATTAAGATTATTTTAAATCATGTATTGTAAATATTATTTCGATTATATTATAAGGAAAATAAAGCAGAATGTTCTTGTTATTACGAAAGTTATTATTTTTTTTGGAAAAACGACTCTAATAACTATTATACTATATCTTAACTTTTATGTACGGCATCTATCATACTACATCCAATACTACATTGACTGACATGTTTATTTGAGCAACAAATGACTTTGAAATCCATAAAAATGCCACTTTTAAAGTCAAACAATTGTCTGCAGTATCATCGAGAGTGGAGAGAACCTTTCTTTAAAAAACTTATACATCAAAAATGATTGGCTTCTTCATTCTAATACTAGTTACTTAAAGTGCTGCCATCAAACTAGGCAAATGAATGGTAAGAATGACTGGACAACTCATAGATATATACATATCGTAGCTGAAGATGTTTGAAAAGGTTGAGAACCCATTTAAAACTTTATTTTCCAGTCAAATGATTCCTGTGTGCCTAAAGTGACCATATATTAATAAGCAAACCAAACTCTAAGCGTTGTGTAATTTGAATGGTTCTTCATTCTTTCGCACATTTTTAATTAATTTTTCAGTTTCTTATAAAGTACATTTAAAAAATTCTTTCGCTATGTATCTAAACTTCACTATCACTTTAAATATCCCTTTATTTTATGTCTCTATCACTGTTAGCTATTACCATACAGATTTGATTATTTAAATGCGGATGGAAAAGAATTTGTGAAGAATTTACAAAACAAATAGAATTTGGAACTAGTGTATTAAAATTAGTTTTTTTTAAAAAGTATTCAGATAAACTTTAGTCAGTGGTAAATACGTTTTATAAAAAAGTATCAAGAAAGGTGTTTTCTGCAATATTTTTCATGCAATTTATTGCATATTTATGCATATTCATTTTAATATGTACAAAAATATGCAATGATTAATATTTATTTTATATATGCATGCATTTATGAAAAAAATGTGGATTATAATGGAATTTTACATCTGATATAAACTTATCATAACAATAAACATTTATACTGTAAGCGTTCTCTTAAAACAGAGCAATCCGAATTCCTATGGAATAAGGGCGAAAGTGTCCTATAAAAGAGAATAAGCCAAGATTATCTGTGGTAAAGCTGGATATAGACACAGTTTTTCTATTTCTTTCTTCTTATTGAGGTTATCTTGATATTATTATGAAGATTGATTTGTCTATTCAGCTAATAGGGGTGAGTGGTGTGCAATAAAGAAAGATGAAAAACACGCGAGACGTAATATTGCTTCATTAACTTTTATTATGTGTTATGATACTTTGCTCATGGAATGTCTCTAAGTGAGCACTTAGTAGATGGAAATAATTTATTAAGGAATATTCTATATTTAGGCGATATCCTGTTTTATATCCATAATTATTATTTCTTGAAACTAATGATAAAAATGAAAGTTAAAGTAGTATTTAAATATTTCTAGAGGCTTCATAAATGTTATTAATTGGTTTTCTAGTAAGTGAAAAGTTTGCTTAAATACAGGGTGATCTTTTTTAAAGTGACAGTGTTTGGAGCACCCTGTAGCGTGATCTAATAGCTGAAATGGCACCAAACTTGTCATTTAGACTAATCAAAACACGGAAAAAAGAATTTTAAGAACTTTAGTTTCAAAAATTGCCGCTAGAGCATTTTGCAATATATAAAATGTGAGAAAATAAAATTACTAATACAAACAATCGTACAGTTAAATTTATAATGCTTATTTACTACATTAATTTCCCCGGTGAGGAATTAGACCACATTCCATGTGAGCTCCGTTCTCAGAAATAACGCCGTGCATTCTTTGCACAACGTTTTCCACAGCCGTGCGTAACATATCACGAGGAATATCCAGCACTGTCTTTGTTATGTTGTTCCTTAGAATAGACAAACTTGATACTCCACCAACATAAACGCACGTTCCGGTAACGTGAGAGGCATGGCCACTGGAGCTCGTTTACTGCAGCTGAGATTATTTGTCGGAGCTGTCTACTACTTGCTTTTATAGCCCCTATTACTGGCACTGTCATCGAACAACATTTGCATTTTGCTTTGATACCTGTGTTTTATGCTTAGCTCTCGTTATTGTAAACTACAGCAGCGCCACAAATTGCCCTAGCGGCGACTTTTGAAACTAAAATATTTTTTATGAAATTCTTTTTTTTGTGTTTTGATTAGTCTAAATACCAAGTTTGGTGTTATTTCGGCTATTAGATCGAGCTACAGAACGCACCAAACACTGTCACTTTAAAAAAGTTCACCCTGTACATGCTATTTAAAATGTCCTTATAAATGGAATAATTTTTTAAAATTTGTTTGTGTCTTTTCCTTTTCTACCAATCATATTAAAATTTTCCAATGTTTTTATTTGATTACTGTTATTTTAAATAAAATTTATATACATTTTGGAATTATACACCTATAATCTATTTCTAAAGCAATTATTTTCATTTACTTATATTTAGAAACTAAGAAAACAAAATATTCTCAGAATGCATTAAAATAATTGCAGCATAGTTAAAGATATTCGTTATATTTATTATTTTAAATCTTTATTTGGATTTGATTTTGTATATTTAAAAAAAACTCCACTGTATATATTTTAAGGAATTTAACAATTTCAAATAATATATTTGGTGAACAATTTTGTCAACTGGATAAGTTGATTAAAGGACAAAAAATACATTCTCGGCATTAAAACGCAACGACAACATATCTGTATGTATTAATTACTCGTAATTTAAAATTGCGTTTATTAATGTTTTGGATTTACAATGAATTCAGAGGATTTTTACTGTATGTTATTACTTTTAAAAATTTTAGGATGACGGATGGGTCATCTGAAAGCAGGGAATCTACAACATCCATGGTTGGGAGTAATCGTGGAAGGACGTGGGCGTTAAAGTTCATATTAGTGTTTCAGGAAATAAAGCATTTATAATACTTGAAAATCTGAATGGTGGTTTCGGAGCTCTGTCTTTTGTTAGTAACAAACGATTTTCAATGTTAACCATGCGACTTGCGCACCACACAAGCGGAGTGTTCGTAGGCTTGCACATACTCATTATTACTGAATAATTTGTAATAAACAATAATTATCAAAACAGTAGTTTAACAACAATACATATTTCCTCTTTAGAAAAATGTAAAAGCAATTTTATTTTCAGCGTTTATTACCACTGAAAGTATATCGCTTAAGATATTCATCCTTTTATATATTTCAATTTTTAATTTTTGTTCAGGATAAAATAAGATTTCAAAATGTTATGTTATAAATTTTTATGCACGAATTTTCTTTTCAAAATGACATTACCTCTGAAATAAGAAGGAGAATTCAATCTGCTAACCGCTGCCTGCACGGTTTAATGGACTAATTGAGATCAAAGGTTGTTAAAAAGCAGACCAAAATGATACTATACAAGACAATTGTAAGACCGGTGTTGACTTATGGATCAGAAACCTGGACTTTAACTAAGAATCATGAAAACCAACTAGCCATCTTGGAAAGAAAAGTCCTTAGGAAGATTTTCGGTCCAGTCAATGAAGGAGGCTGTTGGAGGCATCGCTACAACTTTGAGATCTATAGGATGCTAAAAGAATATGACATTATAAAGACCATCAAGATAAATCGTATAAAATTTGCAGGACACATTTGCCGCCTAGTCCCCTCCACCCTGACATACAAAATCTCGCATTACAAACCCATCGGGAAAAGACCAAGGGGTCGGCCCAAACTCAGATGGTGGGATGCGGTAGATGAAGATCTTAGCATTTTAAAAGTGAAGAACTGGAGGTCTGTCGCCAAGCAAAGGCCGGCGTGGAAAAGTGTTCTAAGGAAGGCCTTGGCCCACCCGGGCTTGTCGAGTCAATAGAAGAAGAAGAAGAATTTTCTTTTGTACTGTTATTTTATACCTTTGATCTTAATGAAGTAATAAAAATGATCCAAAAGGGTAATTTATAGTAGAATGAAAACATTTGGTTTTCTTTAAACAGACTCTGGAAATCTAGTCTAATGAGAAGGATAAATCCTATTCTAATGAATGATAAGTAAAACAAAAGCAATTGAGGAATGTGATTATTTTCTTAATACTAAAATATATATTATCTTTTAATATTTTATTTCATTATTCATTTATATTATGTTATTCATTATTCATTTATATCATTGATGTTATCAATAAACCATATTGCTCTTTAAATATTTAGTATTACAAACCACCATTAATAAGTGTGATATTTTCTAACATTTAGTGAATGGCTTAAAAGTTCGAAACTTCATTCAAAGATTTCATTCAATAGATTAGGCAATTTTTAAACATTAAAAAATCCACAAAAACGGGTTTTAGATAAAACATCGTTTGACAGAAAGTGGATATTTGACACCTGAGGTATCAAAGACCATTGGGTTGAAGGAGGCCTACGAAAGATATTTTGTATAATTTGATGTTCCTGTATCGGTATTGAAAAAAGAAGAAGAGAATGCCAACTCTGGAATCGATCTCGTCGTTTGACATTAGTTCAAAAATACGAGGCTATAGGTTGCCTCTTTGATATACGGAAAACGCATCTGGAAAACTATTGCTAAAATTTAACCTATTTAAAAAAATAATTTGTTAATACAGTTAAATATTCTGTCATATTATTTAATATCAACTCATCAGAAAAGAGATTAATCTGCTAAGTAATAATGATTATGAAAGGAATTTTCTTTTCATTCTCAAAGAGAAAAATTCACATTTTTTCTGATATCTTTTCTTGTTTATAATATGAATACTTCCACAGATTTTTAAATTAGATTTGCTTCTCATTGGAGAAAAACAAACAAATAGTTACATTTAAGAAACGCACAACAAAGCACAGCAAAACCACAGAATTTAGTTTGTCCTTTTCAGAAATATTCTTACGAATTTCAAGTAGAATTAGGATTGATTTGTTTTGAAATTTTTGATATATTTGTGAATCATTTTAATTTCTAAACAGATGATATATTTTTAGATATATTTATTTGTGTTGGAATCTGTCTATTTCATTTTCAAAAATATGCTGACATAATAAGCTATAGATATATAATAGATGTGAATCATTAGTGTATTCAGTTTTAGGCTATGAATAGTTTTTGATTCCATAAGTTGCTAAGATTTTAAATAGTTATATTAAAATAATTGATAACATATGTTGAGTAATGAAAACTTAACTATCATCGTGAATTGCTTACAATATATATAGTCAATAAAAATGAAAACTTAAATATTCTTTTCAATGGAAACTTCTACTGTGATAGTAAAATTTTTTAAAATTTCAATATCGTATTCATGGCATCTTTCTTAAGTGCTTTGCAATAACACGTGAGTAATAAAATAAGTATAATTTTTTTAATTATTTTTATCCAGAGTGTATTTAGTTTAATTTATTTTAATTATATTACTTTTATAAAATATTATATTTACTTAACATATATATTATTTAGTTTGCAATGTATATCGATTTAAATTAAATTGATTTTAAGAATGTTCATTAAATTGCATTGTAAAAATTTGTTAAAAAAACTTAAATCTATATAAATTTGCTGTTAATCTGAATTGCAGGTTTATATAGCATATTATAGTTATTATGATATAATCATTTTCTCGCTTTAATGTGACTTCGACTAAATTTTTACTTAATTTTATTTTTATTACCATACACCAGTTTACTACTACTTTTTGATTTTCAGTCGTTACTTATTAGAAATTAGGAAACAGTTTTTAAGTATTATTGAAACAAAGGTTCATTATGCTTTAAAGGAATGTACAAATAATATTTCAATTATTATACCAGTAACAAAAAAATATTTTAATAATTGATTGAAATTGAAAACTGCTTTATTTTTTACTTTTTGCTGCTTTTTCGGTGAAATAATATTAAGACATTTACTACATTGTTTTAACTTTTCTAAGTCGAGTACATTTTGATTAAATTATTAAATGCATAATTTGGAGAAGAAATGGAAACTATTTACTATAAGAAGAATTCCTAGTTATAAAATTTAAATTAAGAGTTTTATCCTGATTTTATAAATTTGAGTACAGTTCAAATTTAGCCAGAATTTTTATTTCTGTTAGATTAAAATAGTCTCTTTTCTTAGAAAGTATTTTTGCACCCAATTTGAAAAAAACGTTAAAATCCATTCAAACATTTTGAATGCCAATGTTTTAGATTTTAGCAATGGAAAATAAAAAATATACAATAAACTCGTGTAAAAATATTTATAAAAGATAAATGTAAACAATATAAGAGAAATTTTTTTTAAATAACAGGAATGATTTTTTAAACTTCAAAGGTTAGGAGAATAATTTTTATAAAAAAGTTTTCTTCAGAAAGTTAGGAATTTAAACGTCTACGAAAACTTTTAAGACGCAGTTAAAAAATCATTTCCTTTCTTTATTTTAGAGGGAATCTGATATTTTTAATTTAAAAAGTTCATTTATATATTTCTTTTAAAAAATTACTATTCATGAAAGCGAAAAAGCTTTTTAATTCAAAATAATTTTGATATTTAGTTTTATTCAATTCAGATCTTTCTCTGTACATAAAATAAGTTTGTGTTATCAATAATATTTTTTCTAAAAATATTTTCTTAAACATTTCGAACTATAAAAATTGTTGAAAGTATGAAGACTTATTTCAAGCTATTTCATACGCAAATAGATTTCTTTAGTGTTTTCTTCTTTTTCAGTAAAGGAATATTTGTTGAAATAAGAGATATATGCTATTATATATTTCAATAAATTTTCCTTTACTGAAAGATATTATTAAGGAGCATTTATTATTTCAATTTTATATATTATTAAGGAGCATTTATTATTTCAATTATAATGGATTTGATTTTTTTCCATAACAATAAAGTCTTAAAAGAAGTAAATTAATAAACATCTTGTGTTTTATATTTTAAAAATATTTTATTTCATTTTTAAATTTTTTGTTTTTAAATTATATATAATATTTTTGAAAGTTCAGATTTGAAGAGACTTTTTAAAATAAAATTTAAAATAGGGTTAAAAAAATAGAGAAAATTTAGTGTAAACTGAATACATCAATCTTTTTCAGAAACAATTATTTTCGTCATTCTCATTTTAAATAGAGATTTTCAAAGGTAAATTCAAAAGTCTGCAGCACACAAGGATTGCAATTAAATACTGAAAAATAAAACTAATTACATAATGTGTAATATATTTACTTAAGAATTTGTAACAAATACATTTAAGTAAATAACAGCATTTTTCAATTCATTTTTATGTTTCACAATCACAAACAGGGAAATGAATTGATCTTAATGCATTTAATTAAATAAACTGGACTAGAATTAAACTTTATTTAAATAGTACCTTGATTGTTTTATGTTCACGCACATAAAAATTTGCTTTTTTTATTTAAGTTTATTAATTTCTGATTTTTCACTAATTTACACTTTTCAAAATTTCGTTACACATTAATAAAATATATCGTATTTATAGAGGTATGAGTTTAAGTGGTGTATCTTATCATACTAGGGGTAGGTGCATGTTAGGCAGGCCTCGGGAAAGAGAAGGGCTAGCTAAAATGCTCCCCAAAACTGAGACCGGAAATAGCCGTTGATGACGTAGTCAGGTATCGAAGGTGAATAAGCTGCCTGGAGTTTCTAAGCAAAATACTTATTTTTTTAAGTTCATTTTGTTTTTAATCAGAGAGTGAAAAAAACTACAAATGCCTCTCAAATATTTAATAAATTCGCAATTATTATTTAATAAACCCCAAAAAAATTATTATTAATATTCAAATTAATTTAAAATTGTATAATCAATATAAAAATATATTTATCTATTAGCTACAGTTTATGTTGATTTTTTGACTATTGACCCATTTCTTATTTTTTGTTGAGCTTTATTATGAGATACTATGGCTGCATTTCAATTTAAATATCTAATTCGTATAAATGTTCTCAAGCGACAAAAAAGTTATATTGCCTTTCGATTTACAGTAGGAAAAGAAGACTCTGTTTCATTTATTAATGTTGCTATGACATTTTTCCCTTTAAATAATGTATCGCCATGAAATTTGCGAAACGTTATGTCCATTTGTTTTATAGTTTCCATCCAGGCTTTTGTTGGAACAGTAAGTCCTCCAGCAGAAATTAAATTAATCCACTCGGAATGATTGGGCATATCGACTGAATTTCTTAATGTAGTTCCAAGTGAATTATCTTTAATTTTATAAGCAATATAACCTGCCACATAAACCATAGCTTCTTTTTCAAATGGAGATATATCACAATTTAGACTGGAAGAGAGAGGCAAGTTCATTTTCTCAAGATAAAGGTAAGAGATTAATTAAGAATTCACGATTTAATTCATCATCTTGAGAATCAAAAGAATTGATAATTTCTTTTACATTATATGCAGAGTCTAACATTTCACTTGTTAAATAAACGTCTGGTCCATTTTCTAAAGAGTTTACTTTCGGTGACAATTATGTAATTTATTGGCGAGCAATATTTTTCAAGCGAATAATTATTTCAGAAGGAGAAGGATAGTCATTGAATTACCCCGAGACTTCTAATTTGGCTGAAGAGGCTTTCGAGCGCATCTTGAGTAAGTCTACTTCTTAAAATATAAGATACATTTACAGATTTTAAGTCTTCATATAATACAGAAAGAGAATGAATTGAAACAATAATCTCTTTCTGAAAAGGCAAAACCGATTTTTTTCCAAATTAACGTAAATTGAAAACTTCCTCCTTAAGAAGTTTATTTTTGAATATCAAAGTATTTTTGCACTCCAAAAGCAGCTTTTAAAGGCTTGTTACTGGGAGGTATTGGTACGGAGCTGTTCATAATATCAAATAAATTATCGATTAATGAAAAAATGCAGCCGCTTTAGTATTTCCAGTGAAATGTATTACAGCTTTATCAGTAGTTTCCGAAAATAAAGTCTCTGCAGGTGTAATTTTTAGTCTTTCATTTCCTTTAACATTTAGAAATTTTGGCTTCAGTATATGGCAAATTTTTATTTGCCTGACATCTTTATTCAATAGCTCATATAATATTCTAGTATTTATTATTTTACCTTCACGCAAAACTAAACTACTATCTAAAAACTGGTTCCTCAATAACTTGATATAATGAGGCATATCATCGAAAACCCATATTTTCCTTAAATATTTTGAAGGATGAAGAAAAAAGGATTTGTTAATAGTTATTTCGAGTTCTTTCCAAAAGGTATGACACCCGCCAAGATCCGAAATTATTGCTCGAACTTGAACACCAGTGAATTCGACTTCTTCTATTGCAAAAAATAAAAGATTTTTTATTCATTTTAAAAAGTTGAAATAAAAAAATAATGGCTGTTTCCACGGGAAAATTAATCCTCCCAATAAAATAATTTGAACTTTACAAAATGGGCCTAATATTTCATCCATTGAAGAGTCGTAACACAATTTTGAATCCATGTACATTTCGTCAATGCTCAAAGAACATATCTTTTTCATATCGCTCAAAGTTTCGCAATTTTTTCATCAATAACATTACATCTTTAAGAATTCCAGGTATGCAACTAAACTTGGAACACCATCTTTTCAAAGTACTTGCACTTGGCATATTTAACCCTTTTATTTTGGCAAAAATCGTAAGATTTTGAAGATAATGACCGAATCAATATACATTTTGAAATAGTGTCAGATAACCATTTAGTTCTTAACTTATTTTCTTCATCTTCACGCTTATAAGAGAATAAATTATTTATCCCCATCTTCCTATCTTTAACGTTCTCCTTTTGAAGTAATTTTATTTTCGTTTTTAATTTTTGTATTTAATTTAAAAGCAATTTTTTATTTGATTTCAATCGTTTAATTATTCTTGTTGTTGAAGTTCGATTTCTTTTTCGCTCATTTTAAAGGAATTTCACTGTATTATCTGCGCAAATGTTTTTTTCAATTCTTCTATATTTTTTAAGTACTCATTGCATTTAAGGCATTTATTGTCACCATCACATTGATTTTCTGTATCACATAATTTATATATGTGGACTCACACACTCAATTCTTTCAATAGCTTCTACTAATCTTCTTCTTTTCGTTTGTCTCTGTTCTCTTGGAGTATTTTGAATTATGCTTAAAGCCTGTAACTTAAAATTAGGCAGAGCCGTCGGTTTTAGTATTTTTCTCTCTGACAAACCAAGTAGTCGATTTTGCATGTCGTCCATATATTCATTCAAATCAAAATGCTCACTGCACACTCTAGCATTCTTGATGTTGATTTTTTTCTCTTCTTCGACATCTTTGCACTCACTCCTTCGAAAGCATTTGATTTTCTTTTGGAAATCAGTGAAATATTATGTGTTTTTCTTTTGTGTTCTGATACGTATTTGAACACGTAGCAACAGCACACGATGTCATGTTTTCCTCTTTAAAAAATACTCTTGTTTAAAATGAAAACATTAACACTAAGCAAGCCAAACTGAATGAGAAAGCTGCGATCAGACACAAGCTAGCATAGAGAGTGCCAGCCAATCGATGCCCATTGACGTCACGCTCTTCCCCTCTCCGGTGACAAGGTGGCATACGACATCTCAAAGCCATGAGCCAGCCCTTATGTTTTTCGCTAGACTTGCATGTTAGGGCCGTGGTAGCCTAGTGGTTATGGTATCGGCCTTCCATCCGGAAGGGTGGGGTTCAATGCCTAATGACTCAAAATTGAATGAGTGATCCACTCACTCTGATGGTGCCATCTATCGGAGGATTTAAAAAAAGAGCAAAAAACGTATTTTTATTTTCGTGGTGCTCTGACTAAAATGAAAGCCGCTACCTATTGACTTATATTCGCATTGCCAAGGCATTGCGAGCTTGGCTTGTCCAAGTGTCATAAACAGGGGCATGCTTGTTTCTTCTTGGAAATTTCACAACTATTATCTGAATGTTTAGCGCTTTAGCTTTTTGTGGTCTCGAACCCATGGTGAGCGGAGTTATTCCTCTTGGATGGAAATGTTATCATTTCTATTGATAGAGAATTGTAGGCTTCATGCAAATTAGAGCTAATGATAAAAATTAACTACAGAGTGACAAATTAAATAATCTGTTCACACTTTAGTTAAACTCTTATAAACGATGTTTGGGAAAGCACTCGTCCTACAAATAGGATATTTTCTAATAGTTTTTTTCATTGAAATAGTTGAGAAAAAATTGCATGGGTTATAAATTATTATTTAAGGAAATAAATCTTCATTAAAATAAAACTAAAAGAAATGTAAATGAAAATTTTAGGGTAAAATTTTACCGTACGGTCACCTTTGGCGAAATTATTAAAAAGTCGCCAAGGCCGTATGACATCATACGTATGACGAGTGACTGTATGACGAATATCCGATCGAAAAAAAACGGCTGAAATCGTGACAAATATTTCATACATTGTTGGTATCTATCAATATGCTCAACTCATTTTACAAAATTAACAAAAAACGCAAATTTATAGATTTCAAACACCAATGGTAAAATAATAAAGTTAATATGTTAAATTATCCATAAAATTTTTTGATTCAATTTTATATTAATGGATTTAAATCGGTAAATATTCATAAGAAATTCATTTCAAGAAGACCATTTAATTTATTATTAATTACGTAAATAATGAACAATAAACATACCTCTCTCCAGCTCCTATTTTGCCATCGAAGCCGCTACTGCCTGCTCCGGGTCAGATGTTTTTGGCGGGTAGACCCGTATAATGGAATCGATGAACGCAAGGAATATACTACACATTTTATTGTTTTTATTTTCTTCCACACATATTCTGTAAGTCAATAGCTGAAAGAAAGCAACGCACAGCAGACAACCTGTTGAAATAAAATCTCGGTGACAATATTTTGTTTACCGCAAATTTCGTTTATTTTACTCAACAGAATTTTATTTGCGAAGAAAGGTTAGAAACGATATCTGAAAATTCATAGATGATAGCGTGAGACTTGTGTCGCGAGGCAAGCTGAGCATCTCGCGAGAATCGCATGATACAAAAGTAAGACGGTCCGAATGTTCGCCAAATTTGGCTTAAAAAAAACGCACCAAGTGTGACTGTACCGTAAAACTGATCCAATTTTAGAGTAATTAAATTAAATTAAGCATAATTAGTTTAAGAAAATCCTGATAAAATTATTAAATGCAATATTCATTTTTTTTGCAAAAATATTGAACTGTTTCAACTTTCAAATCATATTTGTACTTGAAGATGCTATCAATGCATAAATGCAAGAATTGCTGAGACGTACTTTGAAGGAAGGGTATTCACTTTAATTTTTTACACTTATTTACGTTAACTAATTTATTAAATAACGTTGTATATAGGGTGAGATATTCAAGGGCAAGCATATTTTGAGTTGTTGTTACACCAGGACGGTTCCCTGTACTATGCCCTGAGTTGGGTACCAGTTAGATAGAAGCAGCCAGGTGGAGTCTTCGTAATTTTGAAGCAGGGACCAAGCAGAAGTCCCCCAATACTTGGCCTGCCCCCCAGAGGTATCATTTCACTTGGAGGACATTGGGACCACGCCCAGTTTTAACATGCCCCAGCCTTCATTAGAGAACACGACGGATCTTTGTTTAAACCGGGATTCGAACTCACTGCCTTCCGATAATAAGAACGACACCCTAACAAACCAGGACACCACGGCCATTGCATTTTGAGCTGTTAAAAATTAAAGAAAACTCGTAAGTCTTAACAGCTCTTCTGTTAGAAATTGAAACCTTCTTCAAGAGAAACACTCCAAGAAAAAAGGCCAACGCTGCTCATCAGGAAGAAAATTGTACTCCTTAGGATAATGCTAGGCCATATGCTTTGTTGGTGACACTTCAGAAACTCACTGAATTCGTTTGGAACATTTTTCACTTCCATTACCCTTTCATACCCCCTCTGATTATCACTTGCATATTATGCATTATAAATTTAATCTAATAAATATTTACAAAGCAAACAATCCAAAAGTGACAAAAATATCAGAATATTATTCATTAAAATTTTCACCACCATGGATTAAGAAATTTTAAAAATAGAATATAAAACTTCATATTGCTGGCATGATGTTATAAATAATGATGATAATGTTGTTGTCGTGTGCCAGCTAGGCTGGCAATATGGGGTGCACTGCTCCACTTTTCCACCTGAACCACATTTGGTGTGGAGTCCGACTTCCTCAGTACACACATGCCATAGGTACCCGTTTATAGGGTAGGCAACCATTCATACAAGGAAGGGACAAAGACAGGATAGATAGAGAGAGAAAGTACATCCATACCCGAACCGGGATTCGAACCCAGGACTTCCTTATCCGCAGTCAGGCACACTGACCACTAGACAATATGGGCGGCAATGATGGTAATTATTAGATCAATAACCAATAATGAGAATGCTTTTGCTTCTAGATTTTAGCAATCTATTATCTGATGCCCTGGTTCAAAATTCAAATAACTTAGGACAATACGTTTTCTCATGTGTTTATTATAAAACATCACAACACATAAAATTAGACTGCAAATTACAAGAGCATTCGAGAGAGTAAACAAACAAAGAGAATAGAGACTATTTATAATTATATATAATTCGAATGACGGCAGCATTATAGCTCCGCCTTCAAGAAAATAGTTCTTAACATCATTTATTAAGTTTATCTTTAAGAGTATGAAAAATTTACTTTATAAATAAGTATCTAAAATAAATTGTATACTATAATATGTGTGTAAATATTTATTTTAGATATAATATTGACAATCAAGCAAAATCAAAATAAAATTTAAAATTTATAAGATTTGCTAATATACATAATGATGTCGTTGGTGTATAGGAAATTTGTTAAACAACAATATTAATAAATATCTAAAGCAATAGTTTTTAAAAAAACATTTTGTTTCTTACTGTATGCATCTTTAAAGTTCGAAATATGCAGTAAATTTGAATAATTGTCTTTGCATTAATACTTACCACAACCGTACTATTCAGTGTAACGCACCTTCAACAGATTGTTGAAGAATATAATTAAAAACAAATTACTTGATCTAAAATGCAGAAATAAATTCAGAACTACTTAATAAAGCATCTAGTTTGAGTTATTAGCATTCAAAGGAGGATGAACGAGATGAATTTTTATTTTAACTTCAAAATTAAAAACAAAGTTTTATCCCGTAATATCTATTACTTTACGTTTTAGGAAGTTTATTTCAAAATGATTTGTGTCTCAAAATAAGAAACTCTGATTACATTTTATTCTTTTGCAATTTATTTATATAATCTCTGAATAAATTCTCTTTGGCAGCTTAGATTTAAGAGTGTAGCGAAAGGAATTAAATCTTTGACTGGGATTTATCGTTAAACTGTTTGCTTTTCCCGCCATCAATACTGTCGAGCTATAAAATTGAATAAAGATGAGGGAATTAAGTCACATCAACCGAGAAATTATGGAAGCAAACTTTGCATAAGAAGATTAGATTTTTATTAGGCTAAGCATTTTATAATGAGAGAGTAAAATATTTGGATTAAAACTTTCGCGATAAAGAAGACGCTGAATTCGTTAAAAATTATTTGATTTCTTTCTACTTAAAATGAATTAATTTTAGTTCAGCTAATATTTACACTGTTCATAAAATTCATTTTAAATGCATTTAATTAAATAGTGTGATAAGCGTTCTCGACAGTATAGTCTTTGTTTTTGAGTGAACACTCCTGGAAAATCTTGTCAATGTCAACCAACGACATATATGTCATTTACATTTAAATCCCGAGCTTTTAAAACAGATACATCAGTCATATTCAAATGATGATCCAAATGTAGCTGATCGGTTTGTTTACTGGTATTTCGTTCAACAATTCAAGGGTTTTGTTTTCTTGCACCAGACGTGAATTAGTGCACCGTGTTTTGGAATCCCCTTTAATAGACATGACCCAATTGAGTCTTGCGCGAAAAGTGATCATAGATCAACAAACTATGCACAAAAACATCATAACTATCAAGAATAAGTAGGCTTATTGTGAAGCAAGATCTTTGAATAAAGGATCATTCGAATGAAATATGGAACTATCTCTACACCAGGGATAAAACTAGAGAGCTTTGCTACCCTACTGTTCTAAGAGAAAGATCGGCACACCTTTCTCTCGTGAAGAGTTATTGACTGCTTTGGTCATAAGATCTCCAAAATATTATTTAACGATTACAGAATTTAAAAAAAAAAAGAAACTACTCACAGAGAAAATAGTTCTCCAATGATACATCCGTCGTTATGTACCCCATTCTATACTTTCAGCATGAAGAATTAGCATCAATTGAACAATTATTTTTTGACACATTGCTAATATCAAGCGAGCAAATTTTGACAGTTAGTATAAATATTATTGAGTAACTTGAGCTTGGTATGTGGTGACAAATTTCACCTATAGTACAGTAAATTTCCATAGATTCATTTACAATGCAACAATTAAACCAAGCAGCTGTTCATCTATAGCTATTATAATTCAAATTTTTTCTTCTTCTTCTATTCTGATTGGCGTGGAAAAGCCTTCCTTAGAATACTTTTCCATGCCGGCCTTTGCTTGGCGACAGACCTCCAGCTCTTCACTTTTAAAATGCTACGCTCTTCATCGACCGCATCCCACCATCTGAGTTTGGACCGACCCCTTGGTCTTTTCCCGATGGGTTTGTAATGATAGATTTTGTATGTCAGGGTGGAGGGGACTAGGCGGCAAATGTGTCATGCAAATTTTATACGATTTATCTTGATGGTCTTTATAATGTCCTATTCTTTTAGCATCCTATAGATCTCAAAGTTGTAGCGATGCCTTCAACAGCCTCCTTCATTGACTGGACAGAAAATCTTCCTAAGGACTTTTCTTTCCAAGATGGATAGTTGGTTTTCATGATTCTTAGTTAAAGTCCAGGTTTCTGATCCATAAGTCAATACCGGTCTTACAATTGTCTTGTATAGTATCATTTTGGTCTCTGCCTTTTAACTACTTTTGATCTCAAAAAGTTCATTAAACCGTACAGGCAGCGGTTAGCAGATTGAATTCTCCTTCTAATTTCAGCAACGTGAGTGTTACCCCATGCAAATTCTCACTGTTAAGCAGATGTGTGGCTTGGCTGCTCGAAAACGGATGAAGGGAGTGAAACAGCTTACTCTTACCGAGATGTTCGGCAAGCAATATTTATAAGTTTCATTTACAGTGACAGTTCGCAGGTTCGAACACTCATGCGCAAAAGTTGACCGTAGAGCGACAAACTAACCAAGTCAGTTTTACTTGCTTTCTCACATTTATCATGAAATTATCATGAATTAATATGCGTTGTCATAAAATATCCTAAAAAAAAATTAAACAATGTTATCATTATTGAGAAACTTATATTTTTCTTGATTTTTTTTTTCAAATTTAAAGTATTATGTATCATTTACTATAAGCGCTATATACCTCAAAAAAAGTATATCTAGAAATTTCATGTTTTTGAAGAACCAAATTATTTTAAATAATTTTTCATAAATAATTTTTTTAACAGATTTTCATTTATTGTTAGGACTATTCCTTCTTTATTAACTGTAGGAAAATGAATTCGTGTTTTTACTTCTAATCGAAATTTTGAAATTTCTTATTAAATGATTTGTGATGTTGTTGTTGTTGCTTATGACACTTGGACAATCCAAGTTCGCTATGTCTTTAGCTATGCGAATTTAAGTCAACAGAGAGCGTCTTTCGTTTAATCAGAGCAACACGAAGGTGAAAGTACGACTTTGCTTCATTAAGGTGCCTCGTCATTTTGAACCACGGTCAGGTGACGAGGCCACACCTGAGTTGGCACCCTCCTCTCCACACCAGCGAAAGGACTTTGGACGTCACATATTAATGCGGGCACGCCTCCTACACACGGAGTTCCAGCAACCCAGTGAAGGAGAGTACCTGAGCATCTTTTGGATTGCATGGGTCTCTCTAGGGAGGATCTTTTTAGCAATCCTCTTTTAGTCTTCAACTTCCTTACAGTCAACGAACTCGTGGATCTAGTCTGACTTCGTCAGACATGGAGGATAAGCAACAACAACAGGAGAGTACACCGTCGTCACCCTCTCAACCACTGCCCGCGGCAAATGATGCTTCACTTTGCTGAGCTTACGGGAAGCGGCGTGAAGCTACTCAGCCACTGGAGCTCATTTAGAATTTATTGATACAAGTTACATATTAAAATTCAGTTTTATTTATTAAGTCAACGCTTCAAATATTTAGTTTATAAATGATTTTCTAACTAAACAGAGTAAGCAGTGCGCCGTGTTTTTTTACAAGTATGAAAATTGTAACATAACGCGGCGTGGATCTCGTTCTGACCGGGCTGCAACCTTCTATTGTGATGTCGTCATGAACCTGTTGCCTTCGGGATAGTTCACCAATACAAAATAGCTTGGTTTCTAACGACACATTTATTCCATATTAACATACAGAAACATTAATTACTAACACAAACATAAATTGTAGATACATATATATTTTTCATCGCCTCAGCAGCGGAACTTCTCAACTCCTCATCATCACACCAACCCACCCTTTATCCTCCTCCTCTTCGCCCACGCTTTCCTTCGTGTGACTGACTGGTGACCCTTCACAAACATAAAATTTTTTTACCAATAAGCAATAACTATCAATTTTCGATGATGCATAGTAAAAACACAACATAGCAGTGCGTAATTAAACTCACTGCATATTCTTGATGTTTATTTATAGCGACTTGTTATTCTGGTATAAAAATATCGTTTTGTTGCCCTGGTGATACTTTATTCAAATGAAAATCAATGTTCTCAAAGAACTCACATATCTTGCAAGTTCACTCATGTTTGTACAAGAACTCACGTAATGTTCCTCCGTTCTAATGTGGTTTGAAAAAGAAAGTAACAGCTTAGATGTCGAACTTGTTAGTAGATGGTAACTCAAAATTACAAAGTGTTTGCATGTGTTCAGTAGTTTTAGTCAGCAGGAACGGGTAACCGAGAACGTGATACAATAACGTATTCCTTAAAATGTTGCAAATAATATTTAACAAGTACAAGTAAACATAATCATACAATGGATACGAAGAACCCCATTTATAGTCTAATATTTTCAATATGTTTACAATTCAATGTGTTTGCCTACCAATGGTTTTGGCAAAATGATAGCTTAATGAGATACAACCTTATGATCTTTTGCAAATAAGCAATCTTTGTCGGAATTCAAGTTCAGTAACCATTTTATTCTTCGGGTGAAAGCTGAAGAACAAAGTGATGAAAATAAAAGTGGTGAAAAATTTTAAAAGGGGAATGAAACTATTCCACTAGAACTTGACTCTATTGGTGCGCATGTTTTGTAAGTAGAGCCTCAATTGAATCTCAACAGGAAGAAATTTTATTCTGAAAATATGCAATTGTAAATGAAGTTTTTTTTGCGATAAAAAATAACGTTTGGGTTTCAGTGAAAATTACATATTAAGTTCAATTTTATTTTTTTAAACAGAGCTAGAAATTTTATGCTCGTAAATAATTTTATAATAATCATAGTAGAAGTACACATGTGTTTTTCTACCAATGGGAAATTGAAACATTTTTTTTTATCAATAAACAATTGGTATCAACTTTTGATAGATAACACATCATTCACTGAATAATAACGTATATATATCTATCTATCTATATATATATATATATATATATATATATATATATATATATATATATATATATATATATATATATATATATATATATATATATATATATATATATATATATATATATATATATATATATATATATATATATTATATATAAATTGGATGGTATTTAAAGTCTATTTATGGATTTCATTCTAATATATCCTAAATGAAACAGCAATTTAAGCTGCTATAATTTATCGTTACTTATATCTGATAAATTACTAATTTTGCATATAATTTAAAACTTTTAAAATTTCTTTTTTGCTTACAATTTTTCAACGATACACAAAGGTAATTGATAGTAACTTATTTTTTGCTTAATTATTAAATTGTGCTAAAAGAAATGCATTCAGTATAGAACGTGCCGTCTAATTTCTACTTCAATAACTCTTTGCAAGTAGCTTAATAAGATATTTTTGTTTATTATTCTTTCATGCGATACTTTAATTAGTAAGTCTGGAAGATTGATTTTCGTGGTCCTGCTTCACAGACTCAGTGAACTTCAAATAATTAGATTCAAGTATTGTTACTCAGGTATATCAACAAAGCTCTTCAGTTTTCTTAAGGACAACTTTTAATCAACAGAGCCCATCATAATCCTATTGAAGTGTCTTCGCAGAAATTTCAATGTGCTGAGGAAACAATGATCACACTCTACAAGGATTTAAAATCAATTTTCAATGATGTCAAAAGTTGTCTCTGTTTATTCAGTATTAAATATTTAAAATTTTATTGCTCTACTAAGTTCAAAATATTGAAGTTGAATTTTTTTTTAAATCTCAGCTAATGAATTAGGTATATTTTAAGCGGGAAAAGAAATTTTTCTTAATATATCACAAAAATCTTTGAACAATAATTGTATATTAGGTAAAAATTTAACAAACGGTCTTCCTTGGCGAAATTTTCAAAAAGTCGCCCAGGGTGACCGTATGACGAATTTCCGATCGGGAAAAACGGAGGGAGGAAAATTGCTGAAATAGTGACAAATATTTCATACATTGTTGGTATCTAACAATATGCTCAACTGATTTTACAAAATTAACAAAAAACGCAGAATTATAATTTTCAAACATCAATGGTAAAATAATAAAGTTGATATGTTAAATTATCCATAAAATTTTTTGATTAAATTTTATATAAATGAATTTAAATCGGTAAATATTCATGAGAAATTAATGACAAATAGATTTGCCTAAATACTAGTTTGCCGGGTTTCCAGTAAAAATGCTCCCCAAATTTGGCACCAAAACAAAAACGCGCCAAGGGTGACCGTACAATAAATCTGATCCGTATATTGCACTTTATTAACAAATTAAATTGCGAAATTCTTATTTTTTATATTAATAAAGATTCGATATTTAAGTTTAATGGAAAAATTGACGTTTAGTTTCATTATAATGTTTGCCCCTTTATTAAATGCTCGTTTAAAGACCAAATCCAGTTATAAAATTACCAAATACTAAAATTTTCAATCTTTTAGCATGAAGTGATGGGCGAAAATAATGACCAATTATATAAGGGGAACCCCAGTGTGTGTGCTATCGTGACCTTGAAACTGGATCTTCGTGATTTAGAAGCAGTGACTTGGCAGAAGACTTGCAAACTTGGCTACTATCCCAAAGGTATGATCTTCACATGGAGGACTTAGCGATTACGACACATTTCATGTGATCTAGTCACCATTGATTAACTCGATGGATCTTCAATTGGATCGGGATTCCAAATCACTACCTGATACTTACGTATTATCGCAACCATATTACATAAGAGCGGGCCAATTCTAAAAACGGAATACTCTGACGGGACATGGAGCGCGTAGTTGAAAAGTACAATGTGATAGAAACAGCATAAAAGAAAATAATAAATAATATATGAAGAAAAATAATTGTCTCCGTACATCGTTGTCTCTTGTTTCTTCATTTCGAAGAACCCCACATTCTTCCGATTGTTTGGGTATGCGCACCTGTTTCGGTCTCGACAAAATTATATTTGTGTTTTACTCTTGAATAATTAAATCCAGTGATTTATTTTCTTTTACATGTGGCGAACACGAATCTCTCTCATATAATTATTCCAGTCTATGGCTGTTTTATCAGTCTCAAGTTCTTCGTCACAAAATTTGACTGTTGTTCATTCTTAGCACCAGCAATACATGAATCTTACTGCTGTTAATAATGGGATACAGCTTTCCTCAAACCAATTACCACTTCTTATTCCCGCGTGTTGCTTACAGGTTGCAACGTTGCATTTCCAAAAAATCTGTTTTCCAAAATAAAGCCTTATCGGGTGAGAGGTGGTACATTTCCTAACGTCTGGTAAAATGTTATATTTCTATAAAAGTGTAACGGCACCGTTTTCGGTAAAATCCCAAATTCGCATTTTAATATTCTACCTTGCCATTTTCAAAGAACAGTTAGGCTGAGAAAGGTGGCAAGCAGGGAAATTTGAAAAAAAAAGCACATGGTTGCCAATTTAGGACTTTAGATGCGTGCGACATTAGGGTTGCCAACTTGGCAAGTTATCCCGGAGGTTGGCATGGTTGCGATAATACGTAAGTACCCAATACTTTCCGACAAATAGAAGGAATGCCCTAGCCAGCTGGAACTCCGCAGCCTAATGTAAAAACTGAATTTGGAAATTTCTGCATATTTTGATATTTCTTAAGTTCATCTTACTTTCGATTGTTCAGCACAGATGCCGCGTAGTCCAGGAAGCCAAATTCAAAGTTTTGTGGATTTTCTTATGTATCTGGCAACCTGTTTTTTTTACGTCATAAATATGGAGACCTAATAGAATTATGCAGAAAACTTTATTTTGGCAATCCTAGTATTTACATCATCGTGCACGTCATAATATGTCATCTTGGCAGCATTTTTTCATCACCAAAAAATTCAGAATTAGGCATCTTGGATTATATGGCATCTGTGCCGGCTGTTCTTTCATTTTTTTAATTTTAATTTAAAAAGATATCGATAAGCTGTCGTCTGGAAATTTACTTTACTTATTTTTATTGTTTTAATAGTTTATAATGTGTATAATATTTGTATATTAATTAACCGCAGTACTGTTAAAAAAAGTTTATCGAATTAAGTTTACTTAATATGAAACCTAAATAATTTTTAAGAGAAAAGAATGTAAGGAAGTTTAAATAAATTATTTAAGGAATAGAAATTAAATGATGAAATAAGTCTCTTAATTAGAAAAACAATATAAGCCCAAACTTTGCAAAAAAGTCGTATTTATTGGGGACTAAGCTTATAATAATGGTCAGAAAAAGTTTAACTACCATTTTAGAGTCAGAAAAAGTACTCATTAAGAAATTATATTTTTCTTACAAGTGGTTAATTTCAATTCAACTACTATTTTTTTTTTTTTGCTCTAATATTTAAATAAATCCCACTAAAAATGTGTAAATAAAATAGTAATAAATTGATCTCCAAAAATATTTATTTCTAAAATTGATCTCTTACTGATATAATTAAGTCCTCAAACATCTCAAAAAGCATTCCAAATTTTTTTTCTAAGTGATTAAAATTTTTTTTTAAAAAATATAATCAAGGAAGAATGTTTAAATTCATTTTTCAAATTAAATTTCATTTTTTAATTGGTATGAAACTATCATTATATAATTAATATGTTAAATAATTTTATGAACAAACCTTTAATGCTTGCATAATGCGAGTCTGAAAAAATCTAACTAAATGCATAAATAGTATGCAGAACTCAACATGTTAAATTTATTTTTTAAGAAGTATAATATATATAAACTTTAACATTTGACATTTGTAATTGTGTGGTTTTTTTCTTTTTAATTTTTCAAATGTTCAAAGAGATCGAGTAAACAATTACCCGATTGGCAATTACATTTAGATTAATGACTTATACATACATATAGTTTCGTTTTCCAAAAACAATCATAATAAAAGTGAATGTTTTAACGGTACGCAATTACAATTAGTAATTTATGTATTCTTTTGAGAATGGAGCCATTCCTTATTTACAGGGATACTTAATAGTAAGATTTCTTGCATCTATTCCTCTTCTATCCTTTAATTAGCAATTTAGAAGACTGTTTTCTATAGTAGTGCTGTGCACACTCGATCAGAACCCTGAATAATTAATTAAATTTGGACCTTGCTTCTCAAGTAACTAGAAATTTCATGGTTGTCAATATTCCTTAAGGAATTGTTTAATCAATAAGGTCTATTGGGATCTTTTGGGAGAGACTCTTCGTCGAAATTTCCCTACTGTGAAGATAAAAAATTTTTTACTCATTAGGCGTTTGAATTTGAGTTTAGATATGAATAAAATAAAATTTAATTTACTAGATATTATATACTTCTCAGCTAATTTTCTTGCTAAACATAATGTATTAAGTTGTTTATTTCTTAAATTTCTTTTTATCAATTAACAGGGGAATGTTTCTAAATGCATTTTTAAGCTGTTATATGTGTGTGTTTACAATATGTAAGATCAATTTTTAACATTATTTATTTTTGGCCTTAAATGATTTTAATGTGCTGTTTTTTTTATGATATTTATAGTTTATATGAGTTATTAGTTCTTGTCATTTTGTAAAATTACAATGGAGTAAAAGCATTGTTTTTTTAAGAGTAATTTATTTAAAATTAATTAATCGTCTATATTCCTCATTGTTATTTTGTCTCCAGATATTTTTCTATTTAATACCATTTAGGTAAAATAGATTTGATGAAGGGCCGACACCTTAGAAGAAGGCCGACACCCTAACCACTAGGCTACCACAGCCTAGTGGTTAGGGTGTCGGCCTTCTTTCCGGAAGGACGGGGTTCGATACCCAATGCCATCAAACATTCACCGAGTACATGCGATATACGTGCTCGTTAAATCTGTGGAATCGAAAGTCCTATGGTCGTTCGTTGAGCAGTTACCATGGGTGCAATGGTCTGGAGAAAATTTCCTCCCCCTTCAGATTAATGTCAAAATTGAGGGAGTGGATTTTCTGGTGGTGCTATCTATCGGAGGATTTAAAAAAGAGCAAAGTCGTACTTTCACCTTCATGGTGCTCTGATTAAAACGAAAGACGCTCCCTATTGACTTAAATTCACATTGCCAAGGCATAGCGAGCTTGGCTTGTCCAAGTGTCATAAGTTACAACAACAACAGATTTGATGAATTTATGCCTTACAGACTGCATGTGACCCATTAGTCCATTTGGTATTTTTATAGAAACTTTTTCTTCTCTCTATGTACGGAAAAATATTAAATAACGGAAAATATTCTTGTGTTATCATCATATTCCACAAAAATCACTAAAAACGCTTTTTATGTTTGATATTTATCTGCACCAAATGCTTCTGAATGAATCTCTTTTGTTACGCAGCCATTAATAAAAAAGTAATTTGTAAATATAGTGTTATGAAATAAAAAAAAATCTACACATATTTGAACTTAGTATAATGTGAGAGTTAGAATGATTACACTTCAGGATTGGGCAACGGAATTTTCATGATGAACTGATTCACTCTGACTTTACGAATCCAATGAAAAGATATACAACAGAAATGAAAACACAAAGCATGTAATCAAAGTATCATTCACATACAGTGTCTTACAAAAGTGATGGGACACTTGTGCTTTACAAAAGAAAACTAATAATTATAAAATATAATAAAATATTAAAAAAATAAAAAATAAAAGTAATAAAATCAATAATATAAAAAACAAATGAACAAATTTTTTGTGGGAGTGTTTCATATTTAAAGTTAGTGACAATTATTATATATCACACATTTTGTCAAAATATTAAAATATTAATTATATGAAAATACAATTGCTTAAAACGGAGCAATAAAAAAATAAAAATAAAAAAAAGCTCACAAAACTGATGGGGCATTTACTTTTCCATCAAATATTTATCCAAAAATGTTATTTTTTAAAAGGTTTTAATATTTTGTTGGATTTCCTTATACTTTTAAAACATGATTTAATCTTCTTGGGATGGATTTGACTAATTTTTTTGTGATTTCTGGAGTGATTTTACACCATTCTTCTTGAAGCACCAATTTTAATTGTTGTTTTGAAGAAATGGTGTGTTTGTGAATTCTTGATTCCGATTCTTGCCAAATATTCTCTATGGGATTTAAGTCTGGAGACTGTGGTTTTTTTAAAATTATTTCAGGACAATTATACAGCAACCAGAGTCTAAAGTTCAAAGCAGTGTGCTTGGGATCATTGTCCTGGAAGAATTAAAGATCTTTATGAAGGTTCAATTTTCGTGCTGAAGATTACAAATTTTGCTTTAAAATGTCAATATACTTGTACTGATTCATTTTACTGTCAATATAAACAAGATTACCAAAACCCAGCGAACGATATACACCCTCATACCATAACTCCTCTTCCTCCATGTTTTACTGTTGGCACCAAATTCTGTTTACGAAATTCTTCCCTCTGTTTTCTCCACTCCAATATTCTACCGTCAGAACCAAAAATATTAAATTTACTTTCATTTGTAAATATAACTTTATTCCAGTAATCAGATTTTATATTTATGTTGGATTTTGCGAAAGCCAGTTTGAGTTTTCTATTCTTTCCACTTACGAAGAATTTTTTCCTGGCTACTTTACCGTGATATCCAGCAGATCGAATAACTCATCTATTAGTCTCAGGATTAACAATCACTCCATATAATGCTAGTAAATCCTCAGCAACTTTAGGAGTACTCATTCTTGGATTTTTTTTTAATAATTCGAACGACAATTCGTTTTATTCCATTGGATAGCTTTGATGATCGGCCATGTTTTCTTTTATTCTGAATCATATGTTTCTTTCATTATCGTTTAATGATATTGAAAACTGTTGAATGACTCAAGTTAACTGTTTCAGCAGTTTCTCTAATAGATTTTCCACTTTCAATATGCAAATGAATAATTAATTTTCGAATTCAGGCGAAGTTTCTTTTCGTTTTGCATTCATGGCTGCACACAGCTACATAACACAAAAATTTCAAAACAATCTAGAGAGAAATACTGCGGACGATTTTATAAATGATTGCCAATTGCATTTGAGTAAAAATAAAACATCTAAAAATATTTTTATTGCTTATTTTAGATGATTTTTGTTGCATATCTAATGGTGCCCCATCACTCATGTGAGCTATTTTTTGTTCTGTTCTAAACATATTTTTATTAAATTAATATTTTAATATTTTGAAAAATGTATGCTATGTAATAATTAATATTAAATTTAAGTATGAAACACACCCACAAAAAATTTGTACACGTATTTTTAATTAATTTTATTACAGTTTCATTTTGTAAAGCAAAAGTGTCCCATCATTTATGTGAGACATTGTATTTGGTTTAACTGTAATTTAAATTTTGTAACAGGTATTAGATACAAATTCTGGTAATTATTGGCACAGGTGCCGTATAATCCATGATTCAAAATTCTGAATTTTTTTGGCGATGAAGAAATGTTGCCAAAATGACGTATCGTGACGTGCGCGATGACGTAAGTACTAGGGTTACCAAAATAGAATTTTCCTCATAATTCCTATATGTATGACGTAAAAATATAATTAATAATTCTCATATGTATGACGTAATAAAAACGAGGTTGCCAGATACATAAGAAAATCCGTCAAAAAATCGCCAATCTCAGAATTTGGAACCATGGATTATATGGCACATGTGCCTTATTATTTTTAACTCAAGTGAACCCCTTTTTATTTTTTATTTGTTTTTGACTTATTGGCATATTTTTCTAAACCAGACTATCGCATCAACTGGATCGGTTTTATAAACTCTTTACCTTCCAAAATATTATGAATTAATTGTTGGTACAGAAAATAATAAAATAATTATGCCATTTTAAAAATATAATAAAGCAATATCTGCTTAATTAAATGAGTTAATTTTAATCTAAATTAAAAGCATGTTTCATTTAACGAAAACATGCCTTTGCCTATTGTAATACTCAACAATTTTAATCCATATTAAGCATCAAAAACAATGGCATTTGTACGAATAATGATAGTCACATAGAACTTTCGTCTCGAGTTTCCAAGAAATGATAAATTGGTCCTGTTGCGTCAATCTGCCTTGGAAACTATAAACGCAATTCCCACTGAAGCTACCCTTATTTATTCTGATGGGAGGATAAGTGAAGGCTCTCGTTCCGGTAATGGTGTTGTTATCAAATCCACAAATGGAATTGTCAAAGTAAAGAGAAGAAATCCTGACTTGAGTTCGATTTTCAAGCGTGAGCTTATAGCCATCGAAGATGGACCGAGAGCTATTTTGTCTTATACAGTTATTAAGGCAGTGTGGTTTTTATCTGACGTCGTAGCGCCATCCAATATTTTTCTAATTGGCGAAGAGTTTAGGCCGGGTAATCGCAATTTTTAGCAAACTTAAGCATGTCTCGTTCTTTTGTGAAGTGCACTTCCAACGGATTCCTTCGCGTATTGACATATGAGGGAATGAAATGGCAGACGTTCTGGTGAAGGAAGATTCTGAAGAACCTTTATTCAGTTACTAATACACTGACATATCTTGAATTGCATTCCATTAGAAGACATGATGACAGACAAATTTGGTTCATTCCCTCGAGTCATCCCTGGTATCACGATGATTATCCTGGAAGATCCCTTGCAATTGGTTGGGATAGATATGTTCAGACTACACTTTCCCGTTTCTTCAGTGGCCACCTGAAGGGACTTACTTTCGAGAGAGGTCTCAAAACATTTCCAAACTGTCCTAAATAGCAAAATAAACCGGCATCACCGGCACATATTCTTGAGTGCCTGGGGTAGTTTCTTATTAAAGATTACAAGATTACGACTCTTCTCTTTGATTTTCTGAAAGTGAATGGACTTGTGGATCTCGTCTAGTATACTCCTAGACATGGAGATTAGTAATAACAAGAATAGTTTGATATATTAATTAATGTACCGAAACAATTTCAGTATAATTATGTCCAAAAATTAAAGATAACCCAGAAAGAGTTGGAATTGGAAAGGAAAAATACCATCAATAGAAATATCACAGAGCGTGCAAAATCGCATTTATGTGCTTTTTGAATAACAGAGTGACAAAACCATTTAAAAGTTTTATTCAAATTCAATAATCTGATTTCTTGATTTAAAATGTGAGACATAACTTTACATTGTTATTTACAAAACTTTTGATATTTCACAAGTTTGTTTAATTTTATATTCAAGGTATTCAAATGTAAGATTAAAAATTTGCTGAGAATGGGATGGAATTTGATTTCACAAAAATCTTCATCTGTTTTACTAGTAATATTTTACAATAAATATGTAAACAGAAAGGAACTTTTAAATTACTGTTAACTATACAATTCACAATTTATTGTTATATTACCTAAACTAATTAGGTTTGATATTATAACACTGAACACACACACATACAATTCTGCAATGTTACAAATGTTAGATCGATCTTTAAAATTGTACGTTAATTTAAGCTGTAAATGTACCACTCTCAAGCAACAGTTCAATTAGCTGAAATTTGTTCGTTCATGAAACAATTTACCAAGTAATTAGCAAATATAAAACTCTATAAATATAAAATTACAGTTTCTACATATATAGGCTTTTTAATATTTAAAAATTTAATACACTTCCAATTAAAATGCAGTGTAAAAAATCAATATATACCAAATTTGAATGAATTGTTTAGAATTAATTAGAAAGCTTCCCCAAAGGAGCATTTTCTTATAATTTAGAGTTCCATGATTTTTAAAAGGTCACATTAATCATTTAGATATTTTTCAAATGGCTTACTTTTTTGGTATGGAAATGAAAAGAACCTAAATATATTCAATAGACGGAAATTTTTCAATTTTGAAAGAATATGTTTTACGCACTAATTTGCATTTTAAATTTTAAAGATGAATTTCTTTTTACTTCATACGAAATTTATCTCAACCACAAATCATATAATATATTTTGAAAATGAATTATTTCTGAAGAATAGTATTATAAAATTTATAAAAATTTGATATTCTAAGAAATGTGCTTGAAGAAATATTTTGAAAGTTGTAGACTTGTTAAATTTATTTTAAGAGTTTTGTAGTGATAATAATTTGCCTGCTTTCGCTAATAAATTGTATTAATTAAAACTCAGACAAAAGCTAATAAAAAATTGAAATGGTATGAGTGGAAAGCATTAGTTAATAAACCTTTTTTTATTAAAACTATTTTGTTAAAAATATACAAGTAACATGATATAATTTGACTCTTGTATCAAAAATAAATGTAAAATTAAATTTTTATACATTCAATAATCGATTTGTTTTTTAATTATAAGAGCTACTATTATTTTTCACACGATATCAATAAATTATAATATATATATATATCAATAAATTATAATATATATATATATATATATATATATATATATATATATATATATATATATATATATATATATACATATAACAGTATAATAACTAAAGTATTTTAAGCATTGTAAACTATATTTATCATAAGGCAACCATGAAACAACTTATCAATGTCTAAAATCTTATACTTTCTTTACCAACATTATTTATATTTATCAACTATCTTCCATATCTAAAATAAGAAATTCGAAATGAAAAGTTAAAAGTCATTTTAAAATGTAATTTAGATAAAATATAAGTTTAAATATAAGTAATTTAAAGTATTTTTAACTATGCTATATAGTGTATTGATAAATCCGTGAGCCCAAATAAAGAACTCTTCATAATGTGCACATGTTTTCGACATTATACATTTATAGATAATGTTGACGCAAAAACATATATTTTTGACTTAGTTTTACTGCATTTTGTACTGCGAGAAAAGTAGGTTTATGTTTTCCAATATGATTCTATGTTCAAATTTTGAATACTTGTGTGTGCTCTTATATTATTTAAAATATTTCTTCATTCTTTAAATCACTTTAATTTTAGTCTTAATTACGTGAAACAATTTATGAAAACGTTTATGTTTGAAAAATGCAATCATTTGAAATATATAAAAATAGATTTTATATGTGGTTACAATTAAATAAATTAAATGGTTGAACATATATTTCCAAGACATACCTTCCTTTACCATGAATTTGATTATTTAACAAATATTTTTTTAGAAATAGGTAATGAAGACAGGATGTTATTAATATATATAATGAAAAAATAACTAATGACTTTATCTTGTTGCAGTCAATCACACACACACTTATATATATATATACATATAAATATATATACATATATATATATGCATATATATATATATATATATATATATATATATATATATATATATATATATATATATATATATATATATATATATATATATATATATATATATATATATATATATATATATTCGTCTTCTGGAAGTCATAGAGACACGCATGTATTGAAAACAAATTGTACGAAAGTTTTAAACACCTTCTATCAGCAGTTACAATCAACTTCTGCAACCCTTCGTAAAGCTGGTACCTAATAGGACTGCCCTTTTTCCATATTTCTTGACATGAAAACGCGATTGGATGTTACCTGACATATTTGCATACTTCCATCTACCTCTGAAGCGATTTGCATCTTCTTCAATTCTGATTGGCTTCCGGAAATATTAGCATTTTCTTCTCTCTGCTTAACTATATATATATATATATATATATATATATATATATATATATATATATATATATATATATATATATATATATATATATATATATATATATATATATATATATATATATATATATATATATATATATATATATATATATATATATATATATAGTTTACAATGCTTAAAATACTTTAGTTAATACAGTTAAATAATTTATTATTTGCTTAATATTATTAAAAAATTATTATTTATTTAATGTCGCTCTTATTTACTAAATTATTGCAAATTTTATTATAGCTTATTTTCTTGTTTTACAGCTGATTACAGCTAATTTTCCCGCCCTTAAAAGATGGATGAAGAAAATGTAGCAATATCATGATTCAGAGTAAAAATTACATATTTCTTTGAAATCTTTCTTAGAGCAGAAATATTTTTTATGTTAATAAGAACTCAGTATTATAGGTGCAAATTCTGCTTGAGAGAGCAAAAAAATATCCATTCATTTAAAATTCAGATTAGTAGTTTCATGATTGAAAGCATTTAAAATGTTCTGTAATGGAACAGTAATTTTAGATTGAGGAAAGGAATAAATTAACAAGTTTTAATAACTAATTATTTTAACTTTATTGTAAATTTTAATTTCGATAAAAAGACTAATTACTCATTTCGATTGTACAAAATTATAAAATAATCTGACATTTTAAAAATTTTTTAATATCAGCAATTTTTAAAAATGTTTACGACTTAAGCTGTGTGAATTATGTCTGTATTTCATACTTAATCCATCAGAAGAATCAGCGTTCCCTGAAATTCAGTTGCACGAAATGATGCACGGAATTCATTAAAGTCAGAGCAACATGACGAATGAGGATAATGGCTGTTCGAACGCAAGTTTTCAACTTGCACAGTCTTACACCGAATAATTTGTCTTAAATTTCTAAGTAATAAACTACTGCAATGTTTATCAAGATGCTTATATATCACTAGTATAAATAGCGAACATTAAAACGATAAGACGTTGTTTAAGAAAGAAACCTACAATATTTACTAAGCATAGAACTGAGAACAATTTAAATAATTTTATTAATGATATTAATTATAATTTTAAAGCTTTTGCACTGCACTACAGATGCATAAAACGATTAATGTTGAATGTTTTTTTTCGAACGGCGGGCACTTTAGGGTTGAACCCTATGCCACAACATGGCCAGAAACTGCTACTCATTTGTCGTTACCCAGCGGGCACCTGTGAACCAAGTCACGGAGGCGAGTAGCGTTACCCACGTCATACAATACAAACCCGTTTATAGGGTGGGCCACATTCATAGATCATCACGAAGGAAAGTATAGAGAAACACAGAGAGAACAGAGAAAGAAAGTAACATCCATGCTGGATTCGAACCCAGGACCCACAGCTCAGGAGTCAGGAGCTTGAACCATTCAGCCATCGATCAGCATTACTGTTGAATGTGGGAAGTATAATTATTAAAACCCATTAGGAGCGAAATGTAAATAAAATGAGGAGATGTGTCATGATTAAACGCATTGGGAATTTTTTTTGTAATTTAAGTGCAGATTGATTTATTGATAAATGCTAACCATTGTTCATGTCATTTGTGTTATAAAATTCCAAAATCTCTCATTTGTGTGTGATGCAATACATGAAGGAATTATTATTTACAAAATTTAAGAATTTTATGGTAGTTTTTATTAAAAATATATTTTACTTTTAAAATCTTTAAACATTTAGTTACATATATAAAATGGGAGCTCCAGTGGCTCAGTAGCTTCACGCCGCTTCCCGTAAGCTCAGCAAAGTGAAGCATCATTTGCCGCGGGCAGTGGTTGGGAGGGTGACCACGGTGTACTCTCCTTCACTGGGTTGCTGGAACTCCGTGGGTTGGGGACGTGTCCACGTTAATATGTGATGTCCAAATTCCTTCCGCTGGTTGGGCGAGGATTTGGAGAGGAGGGTGCCAGCTTAGGGGCGGCCTCGTCACCTGATCGTGGTTCAAAATGACGAGGCACCTTAAAAAGAGCAAGAGTCGTACTTTCACCTTCGTGGTGCTCTGATCCAAACGAAAGACACTCTCTATTGATTTAATTCGCACAGCCAAAGGCATAGCGAGCTTGGCTTGTCCAAGTGTTATAAGCAACAACAACAACATAAAAAGGAAACTATTATTAAAAAAATTTAGGAATAGCTTACGTTAAAGCTTGCAGATTAACTACAGATTCAATTTTCAACCTGAATAAGCTTAGTAGCATCAGTTAAAAATCTTAAACAATTGAGTTATCCCTCATACCAACACCTATAATTGTGAAACTGATTTCATGAAAATAAATGAGGAATTTAAGATTTATTAAAATGATATTTGGATTTCATGTATTTTAAATGTGGTCTAAAAATTTTTGTCTTTATTTTCATCTTATGGTATTTAATTAAATTATGTAAGAGATTATAATAATAATATTTAGAAAGATAAATTATAAATTTGTGCTCTTTTCACCTAAACAATTATGTTTGGAAAATTTGTAATTTTTTTTTAAAATTTTTTCTTTGAATATATGTGTAAGAACTTAAAGCAAAGATCTTTCATGTTATTCCTTACATATTAAAAATTTGTAGAAAATTTTAGATTTTTTAATTTTGAAAATGAAAGGATGCGATTTATTCAAGAAACATTTGTCAGAATATAAAATTTTTAGAGTATTCTTTGTTCTGAAACAAACTAATTTCAATTTGATTTTACATAAAGTTCAATGCTATTTCTTTAATTTTGAAATTTATTAAAATTTGGATTTATTATAAACACAGAATTTTTCTTAATGAATTTAAATTTTAAATCATATTTAAAAATGAATTTTAAACTTAATTTAAAATTTGTAATGTAAGATTTTGATAATTTTTTAATATATTTTGCATAACTTAGACCATTTTAATTGGAAAGTTTTAGTAATTTTCCTATTGAGCAAATTTTTTTCTTTAATGTTGATTGTGAAAATTAAAATATATTCTAACAACAAACAATAATTAAAAATTTAGTGAAAATACGCAACAAAATTGTAAAAAAAAATGCAAATACTATATTTCTCTACTAAATCTTGTTAAAAAGTTTATATTTAAAGACGAATATTATATGTAGTCTCTCCTAGGACTAATAAAGAAATGATGTATACATTAGTAACACGGCCTTCACATTCTAAATCTCTCTCTTCTTATTGATCTTAAACATGAAGTCTTTTCTCATCTAATGATAAGAATATTTCGGTTGATTTAATAATTCATTCATTCATTGTCGTGTGCCAGCCAGGCTGTCAACAAGGGGTGCACTGCTCCACTTTTCCAACTGAACCCTATTTTGGTATGGAGTCCGACTTCCTGAGTACACACATGCCATAGAGACCCGTTTACAGGGTAGGCAAGCATTCACACCTCATTCATACAAGGAAAGGACAAAGACAGGATAGATAGAGATCGAAAGTACATCCATGCCCGAAACGGGATTCGAACCCCGGACCTCCTGATCCTTAGTCAAACACGCTGACCATAGACGGGTTGAGATTTAATAATTAATATACTTATATAAATACTTATTGTGTTTCAATAATTTCTTTTTAAAAGTATATTAATTTCTCTTCTTCACGACAGCCCGGGGTGGGCCAAGGCTTTCCATAGAACACTCCTGCATTGTGTTCTAAAGGAGGCGACAGTTCTCCAATTAGTCACTTTCAAAACTTTAAAGTCCTCCTCTACATAATCAGTCCATCTATGTTTGGGCCTACCCCTTGATCTGTTTGCAATGGGCCTATAATAAAAAATTCTTGAAGTCAAAAACGAGGGGTCCATTCGATAAATAAAGCCCGCAAATCTCAAGCTACATATTTTAATATAATTGACGATGTCAGATTCCTTAAAAAGTCTGTAGGGCTCGAAATTGTATCTTAGCATTCAATTTCCATTCTCATGTACAGCACCAAAAATCTTTCTTAGGACTTTTCGTTTGAATATTACAATTTGATTTGGCTGAGTCTTTGTTAGAGTCCAGTTTTCGCATCCACAAGTGAGAACAGGTCTTATGATGGTTTTGTATAGCGTGATTTTTGTAGATCTTTTGATCGGTTTCGATTTTATGAAAGTTCCCAGGCCTTTTAAGCAGCGATTAGCAGCAAGAATTCTTTTCTTTACTATTAATTTATCTGTGCACGTTAAATACATTACAAATAGATTTCTTTTAATTACTTTGTAAAACGACATATAATGTTAGAACATCGGAAATCACTCTCTTTGAGTTTGACGCTTAAATAATAAATATCCTTTTATTAAATTAAAATCTAGCAAACGGGTTATTATTTAAAAATTTCGTATATTTATAATATGTTTAAAATGTTATAATTTAAGTTTTACTTAAATTTTCAAAATTTAATTAGATATGAAAGATGCTGGTGTAAACATAAAAGCAACTTCTTTTTTTTCTTAGATTTATCATAAAATATGTTAAAATAACTAAAAAATGTTAAAATTCAAATTAATATTATCAAAACCATAAAGAATTCCATAGTAATAAACCATAATCTTAAACATGAAATTAAGTTTTACTTATTAAATTTCTTTTAGTACATTCTCTAGAAAATAATATATAGATTAAGCTCATCAAATTTCATAGTGATATTATGAAAATATTTTGAATTATCATTTTTGAATCCTGCAAATTACAAGCAAAACCCAATAGATAAAAAATTGCATTTAGAGATTAAAGTATTGTGTCTTTAATTTTTAATCGAAATCCTTTATATCTCGGAATCTAATTAACGTAGAGACAAAAACAAACTTGTTTTGGAGAGCTAATTAAATTTTTTTATTTAACGAAAGAATAAAAATATTTATCATTTTTGGTCGAAATTCAACGTTTACGCGTACCTTTTGCAATAAAATATATGTCCGTAAAAAAGATTGAGTTAGAGTTATGAAGATCTATTGATAGGATTTAATGAGTTATGTGAATAGGAAATAAAGAATTCTACTGTATGCTCACAAATTGTGTAAAATATCGTGGTTAAAGGAATCTGTAATCGAATATATAAATACTGAAAAGGACTACCATTTTCAATACCTGGAGTCTAAGGAAAGATATCTGTAAAATATAATTAAAAGTACTATAAATAATAATCAAATATTGTGCTGCCCAACTTGTCTAGTGGTCAGCGTGAATGACTGCGGATAAGGAGATCCTGGGTTTGAATCCCGGTTCGGGCATGCATGTACTTTCTCTCTCTGTCTATCCTGTCTTTGTCCTTTCCTTGTATGAATGAAGTGTGACTGGTTGCCTACCCTATAAACGGGTCCCTATGGCATGTGTGTAGAGAAAAGTCGTACTTTCACTTTCATGGTGCTCTGATTTAATTGAAACACGCTCCCAATTGTTCTAAATGTGATTCAGATTTAGAAAATGAGATGATTTTTTAAAATTCAAACAATTTCGGATTTCTCAAGTTACTTTATCGATTTTGATATCCGAAAAGCATTACCTTTATAAGAAATTGTTTTGTATCTCATTTTATATAACTTTTGTGTGTTTTAAGATTTGTAGATTGTGACTATATATAAATACTTTTCAAATGAAAATCAATTATGATGTTCTATTTCACTGAAGTTTTCAAAAAAACAAAAGACAGACAACACACATTCCTTATGTGAAAGACAAATTTTTTTACTCTTAGATATTTCGGGTAATGTGAGAAAAAATCCACCATAATTACCAAAAATACATTTTTACAGACACTTCAAAAGTAAAACAAATGATAAAGAGCTGCTATAAATGACTTTAATATTCTACTAATATTTAGAGCCGCCCAACTTGTCTAGTGGTCAGCGTGCCTGACTGTGGATAAGGCGGTTCTGGGTTCAAATCCCGGTTTGGGCATGGATGTACTTTCTCTCTCTATCTATCCTGTCTTTGTCCTTGTATGAATGAGGTGTGAATGGTTGCCTACCCTATAAACGGGTCCCTATGGCATGTGTGTAGAGCAAAGTCGTACTTTCATCTTCATGGTGCTCTGATTAAAACGAAAGACGCTCCCAATTGACTTAAATTCGCATAGCCAAGGCATAGCGAGCTTGGCTTGTCCAAGTGTCATTAGTAACAACAACATCTAATATTGAGAAAAGTCGCTTTATAGGTTTTAGAGACGAGATTTATTTGGAAAAACATATAAGTTTACATATTATACGAAGCCGTATGTTTGTACACTTTTGGCAGCAATTAGAGAAATCGTAATTACTCACCGTAGTGTTTTGGAGCACACCAATCTATAAATTCATGAGTTTATTATGGACTGCTGTTTCTAGAATAAGGTAAAATATGTCTTTATTATTGACTTGTCGTCATTCGCCATTTTGCAAGAATTCATTAGTGTCAAAACGTAACATCGTATAGTTTTTCTGAGCTCAGGTTTCGATATCAGATGAAAACATTTTCCCTAACTCTTCAGTTTGTGAAATTATGTCAGGGTTCATACAAATCACGGACGAAACAAATAATACGATCTCAGAAAATGATTTCTTTTTTAATAACTAACCCATGTGTGGATAGAAGAGACAGGTTAAACGTCCGGCATCTACTATTGACCTAAAATATTTTTTTAATGAAGTGAAAGTTGCTTAATATAATTTGGAAACATACGTTTAATTGTTGTGCAAGGTACTTCGATGTTACCTTGTTGTTGGAGATGTTGCTTATATATTTCAGTTTCTCAGATATTATTTATCATCAAGACATGATTGTAATACGTATAGCATGGCTCTTGAAATCATAGTGTGATGAATTTAATTTCGTTTTGTGATTAGCTAAAAACATTGTATGCAATAATTTTTTTTTCCAAGTAATGAATTAGCTTGGATTGGTAAATGATCAATAGACTTCATTATCGGCATCAAGAAAGTTTGATGATTCTAGAATTTATGGAAGAAATAAAATAAATATATTTCAAATATGTATAATAAAAAATTGTATATAATTGTATATATATATATATATATATACACTACTGGCCATTAAAATTGCTACACCAGGAAAGCAGCACACCACACACTTGAAATTTGCATGACAGGTAGAACTTGCTGTGATATGCAAATGATTAGATTTTCAGCGCATTCATACAAAGCAGGCGACATCTAAAATGTGTATAAAACCAGAGATTTGACAGCAGTTTTCTCATACTCCATTTCCGTTTCAACGTTGTTTTCGGCAAAGAAAGTTGTTGTAATGCCTCGTGTAAAAAGAAGAAATGCCTATCAGCACGTATCTGACAATGATCAAGGAAGGATTATAGCCTACCGGGATTGCGGTTTATCGTACAGCAATATTGGTGCTCGCGTCGGTCGAGACCCAGTGACTGTTAGCAGAATATGGAATCGATGGGTTCAGGACAATCATACGGAACGTCATGCAGGATCTCAGCGACCCCCATCACTAACAGCAGAGAAGACAGACATCTTATCCGCATGGTCACAAGGGATCGTAGAGCCACGTCACGAACCTTGAGTCGAGAAATGGAGTCATTTGCAAAGCATCAAGTTTCTGCTCGAACAGTTCGAAGACGTTTGCAGCAGCATGGATTGTCTGCACGGTGACCATGGCTTCGGCTACCATTGACGCTGCGTCACAGACAGGAGCGCCTTCAATGGTGTGATCAGCGACGAACCTGGACGCGGGAATGGCATCACGTCATCTTTACAGATGAATCTCGGTTCTGTACACAGGACGATGATGGCCGCATCCGTGTTTGGAGGCATCGTGGAGAACGCCTATTGTCAGCTTGCATTAGACATCGCTATACTGGCCCATATGCTGGAGTGATGGTATGGGGTGCCATTGGATACACGTCTCGATCATCTCTTGTTCGCATTACCGGCACTTTGAACAGCAACCGATTTAAATTTCCGATGTGTAAAGGCCCGTGGCTCTGCCCTATCTTCGAGGCCTCCCTAATGCTTTGTTTCAACAGGATAATGCACGACCGTATGTTGCCCGTACCGTTCTGAGCTTCCTTGATACAGAACAGGTACGACTGGTACCCTGGTCAGCGCGTTCTCCTGATCGGTCACCAATTGAGAACGTGTGGTCAATGGTTGCCGAGCGATTGACACGCCATCACTCACCATCCACTACTGTCGATGAACTGTGGCATAGTGTTGAAGCTGCATGGACTGAGATCCCCGTACATGCCATACAATCTCTGTTTGACTCCATGCCTAGGCGGATAAATGCTGTTATTGCAGCCAGAGGTGGCTGCTCTGGGTACTGATTTCTTGAGATCTATACATCCTAACTTCCTGTAAATCTAATAACATGTTCTTTCCACTATAGTGTATGTGTGCAATAAATATCGTTATGTTATTTGCATTCCTTCTTGGTGTAGCAATTTTAATGGGCAGTAGTGTATTTATTCTTATTCGTAGAAATTTAATCTTATCCCTTTAAGTTATATCTATGTGAATAATTGAATTCATAGCAATATAGTTTCGTGAATACATTTTATAGAAAAATTCTTAGTTGTGAAAATGTTTAATTTCATATAAGACACTTTAGCACATGAAATAAATTCAACACTGCATATTCAATAATTTTTATAATGAATTTAAAATATTATGTTTTGAAAATATTATACGTTGAAGCTACAATTTTTTTTCTTTTCATGAAATTTATAACGTTAAAAATTGTAATCTTTACTCGCAGAAAGAAAAACATTTAATTAATATTTTGCTAAAATGAAAGTAATTTTGTAAGGAAGCAACGTTTAACAAGCATTTAAGTACTCTACTTTTTTCTTTACTTTTACAGAAAAAACAATTATCTTTCATAACAGTCAATTTTAGAAATCTTCTCTTAAAAAAATTATAATTTTTAAAAGCAGTTTAATTTGTGTTTTTTGTTACTTTAATGAATTTTTATGAAATAAATAAAAAATATAATACAGCTATTTGTTTAAACGAAATATTTAGTAAATAATATAATTTAAATATTTAAAATTTATTTAATGAAGAAATAAGTCATTCTGATGTTTTTTCCACTGAATTTATAATTATTTTTTTTAGTAAATTTTGAAATACAGAATTCTTTAATAACAAGTTACTGAATATGGATTTCAGATATTGTTGTGTAATTCAGAATTCATTTAAATATAATAAAGTAAAAACCATTTTGTTCATTGTTAATTAATATGCAAATCATTAAGCGACAAACAAAAATGCGCATTAATTAGGATTATGTAGTCTGCAAATGCATGAAAGTAGTTTTACTGCAGAAAACAATGGATGATGATAATGCAGTAAAAATTATGAGAAAAATAAAATATGAACTGTGTATTATTTACCGCACAAAAATATACTAAAAGTACAGTACCACAGAATTTCCCCTCTATCGTTTAAATGAAAATAAAAAATAAACGTTAAATTAATTTAATCATCCTATTTTAAAATATTATGCATTTAAACCAACTAACTCTTTTTATACAATATCTAATATAACAAAATGACTTCCTAGAGTGTATGTCTTAAACAAAATTAACTAAACTTCTGTATAATAATCAAAACAATCTAATAGTATTTATTTTTGTATCTAAAACACATAATAACTTATTTTTGTTATGTTATCATCTCACTCTAATGACACACTTCTGATACAAGTAGCAATAAAATTTAATGGAAAATAAGCAAAATATTTGTAAATATTTCGTACTTATTACATAATCTAATTAATTATATGAATTTTAAAATCCATATAAAATATATTGATAAATGAAAAGTAATTCACCTGGAGAACTATTTCCATATCTCAAAATAATTTAAAGATAATTTTTAAGTCTTAACAACGATATTTCATTATTTACAAAAAACATAAGTAAAGCTTTGGCTTAATAGAAACTAATTGTTTTTGTTGTTTTGGCTTATCCTAGACATGTCTGGCGATGTGAGGCAAGGTCCATCAGATCACTGACCCTTAGAAAATCGAGGACCTGAAGGGGGGATGAGTAAATGTCCTCTCCCTGGGGCTTGAGCAGCTACCAGGAGCGTCTGCAGGTTTTGGATCGCCGAATGTCCTGTAGGAATGACAGGATAGCCTTGAATATAGAATTAGAGGCCGCGAACCAGCTCCCGTAAACCCTGGTGTTATGCGTTCCGTGCCTAGGGCTAATTGGCACCGCGGTATTAGTGTCTTAACGGAGCCTCTAGTTGCCTGGCAAACTTCTAGAGTAATTTGCCTTGCCCAGTATCTCAGGCAATGCTGGGTGGACTTATATTGCCTGAGCTTATAAATTGTTATCTTGTGGCTGAAAAGACACAAGAAATAACAAACCTTTCTGCATTTGCAGGTGAAGCCTCTGAAGTAGACCTTGCTGAAAAAGACAAGGGAACCCAGAGGCAATCTAGTGAAGAGGCAGCAATGATATCTTCACAGGAGGTAGAAGTGACCTCCAAACCATATTCTTCTGGTGAAAGTCAGGAAGCTATCGCTAGCATGACTGACTCTTTGACCAGAATCATCTGTGGATCATCAACGAGGATTGCCTCTGAAATTCTAAGATGCTGTAGGCAGAAGATATGTTTAATCGTAGGCTTAAAAACTGGGCACTACTATTTCAGAAAACACCTCCATAAAATGGGACTGTTTCAGCAAGACCCTATCTGCGGGAAATGTCATACGCAAGAGGAAACGGCAGAGCATATCATTTACGAATGCGAGGCTCTTGCCCTCCCTAGATTAACTTCTTTAGGCATCATCCATACTAGAGAGTTACACCTAGACTCCATTAAAGGGTTATCGGACTTTATTAATAAAGTGGGTGACCCGAGCTACTGGAACTAGCAAACATTGGGTTTGGAGTTGACAGTACAAAATGCTGATAAAAGCAGAGGTGCCCAATGACATACAAACCCAACTCTAAGAAGAAGAAGAAAAGTAAATGCCCTCTCCGGAGAGTCCCAAACAGTCCAGGATGTGTTGAGGAGAAGCGTTTAATAATAATCTAATCGTGAATAAAATGTTTTAAGGTAGATGAAAAGGAATTATTAAAATTTCTGCCCACAAAGCTGATGCAAAAATATGGGTGTATGTTTAAATCTTATATTAGAAAAACTAAAATAATTCTTAATCTCTATAATTTCCAAATACAAGAGGCGAGTATAATACTTATCAGGAAATTGCATACATTAGTTTTAGTATCATTGGTGCCGCCCAACATGTCTAATGGTCATCCAGCCTGACTGCGGATAAGGAGGTCCTGGGTTCGAATTCCGGTTCGGGCATGGATGTACTTTCTCTCTCTATCTATCTTGTTTTTGTCCTTTCCTTGTATGAATGAGGTGTGAATGGTTGCCTACCCTATAAACGGGTCCCTATGGCATGTGTGTTGAGCAAAGTCGTACTTTCACCTTCATGGTGTTCTGATTAAAACGAAAGACGCTCCCATTCGACTTAAATTCGCATAGCCAAGGCATAGCGAGCTTGGCTTGTCCAAGTGTCATTAATAGCAACAACAACAGTATCATTGGTAAACTGTACGTAAATTCATTGGCAATTTCCTTCTAAAAATAATATAATGTTACCTGTTAAGCACTTCAACGCATAGATGTGTTACAATTATTATCAAATCTAAAATATTTTGTTTTCTTCTGACATGTTATATAGTTCTTATAAAACATTATTGTCGATCTATGCAAGCATAACGCTATATGCCATTTACTCAGAAAACTTCTGTTTAATCCATGGAGGAGAAAAAAATAAATATCAAGGTATACAAAAAATTAATGATTATTCGATTTTTCATGAAAATGGATGAACATGTGTCTGGGCATTAATGCATCCGGAGACACCTCAGATTTATATAAATCAGACAATATTTTCTTCACACGACATCAACAAGAAATAGTTGCTTACAACATACTGCAATTTTTTTTCTTTTCATTCGATAGCGCATAACCATTTTTCTGAGAAACCTTTCCTTCAAGTCCTGAAAAAAGAAAACACAAGTCATATTTCGTGAATTAGAAAATAGTTATTTTTGGTTTTACAGCAATAACAAAAGAAGAAAATATATGAAACCATGAGCATGAGATGCATGTTACGTGTTGAACAAGTTATCACGTGAATAAGAAAGATAAAGATTAAAGTTTGAGATCTTACAACAGCTATATAGATATTATAAGGTAGAATTTAACTAAACTTCTTATTGACATACACACACATATATAATATATATATGTATATAATATTATATATATATATATATATATATATGTGTGTGTAGAATGTTCATCTTGTGATTCATCATGACTTCTGACACGATCGTTTTACTTCTTGAAATGATTCATCATTGCAATTATCTAATTTTGTGATAAGAGAAAATTCCAATATCTTTATTTTTGATAAAGTAACAAACATTTATAATTTCAATTTTGTCAAGTTGACTGCTCAAGCAGAAATGATGGAAGTACAACTGCCTACTCATTCAACATATAATTTGAAAAACAAGTTATTAAATGATGATTATTCATATCATCTTAATTATTCATTTTACTTTTTCTAAGTTTTTTATCTGATTGTTAAGCAATGGTAACTTGTATTTTTATTTCGACATTCATTTTTATAAAACTTTATTATTTCAAAGTTTAAAGAGATGTGATTAATTTTTTTAGACATAAATTACTTTTAATGTATTGTAATTACAATCATAAATTTAGATAAAAAAATATTAATGAAATTTATTCTGCAGTTAAAAAACTAAATCATCAAATGTCCTAAATTTTAATATCAACATCGCACGTAAACTGAATTTCAGCTAGAAAATTATTTACCAAAGAAGATAAGTATTAAAAGTTTACTTATTACTTTAGATATTTATTTGTATAAATTTCTGCATGCAGTATTACCAGGTGTATGCAAATAAAACAAGACAATTGCTAAAAAAAGACAATAAATTTGTGAAAACTGTTAATATTTGTTTATTTGGAATGTGTATCCATCGCTAGCCACACATGTTTCCCCTCTTTCTTTTTCTTTCTTTTGTGAGTACCACACCAAAAATAATTATTTGTTCTTTGAGTCATCAAGCTAAGATTTGACATTTTCGTAATAAATGAAGCGCTGGTCAGCCAATCCGTGTCCCAGTGATGCAAATAGGTGGTAATCGGAAGGAACCAAGTCTGGAGAATAAGCCGCATGCGCTAAGGGCTCCCAGCCGTGCGCCTTAACGATGCCCTTGGTCGGCTTAGCACGGTGATTTGGTGCGTTGTCATCAAGGAAAACTACTTTGAGGCGCTGTTTCTTGTATTGCTCACGTTTTTCGAGTATAGCATCGTTCCAATCAAGTGATTGTTGTTTGTAGCGATCAGTATTAACGGTTTCGCCAGGTTTAGGTAGCTCATAATAGCATGGCCCCTCCTTATCACAGAAAATGTACAGCATTGTCTTGCGGCCGAACCGATTCGGCCTTGCGGTCGATTTGGATGGTTGTCCGAGGTCAACATATGATCGATTACGCTTGGGATTCTCAAAATAAATCCACTTTTCACCGCCAGTCGCAATACGATGGACATATGACTTGCGTTTGTTATGGTCAAGCAACATTTCCCACACGATTTTTCGGTTTTCCCGCTGACGGCCCGTTAGCTCATGTGGTACCTATCTACCGACCTATATAATCTTGCCTATTGCTTTGAGACGACGGAAACAGTGCTCTGGTCAACATTCAATTGTTCTGCAAGATGCTCTTGCGTTTTACCATCATCTTCTTGGAGAAATGCCTACAATTCAGCATCTTCAAATTCTTTTGCTGGTCTGCCACGCTCCTCGTTTCTCAGATCGAAATCACCATTTTGAAACTTTTCAAACCACCTGTAGCACTGCACACGGCTAAGATCATTGCCATCCTATACTTCTACAAGCATTTGATGTGATTCGGCAGCACTTTTCTTCAGATAGTAAGAAAATTAATGCTGTCCGTAAATTATGGTCGGAAGGCATAAAATTCGACATTTTCAGCACAGTAAAAAAAAAAAATGCACGCTAAAACTCTTCTAAATGTAAGCTAAACGTGAGTATCAAAGTGAAACTATTAAAAAAAAAAAAACGTGTTACGGTTTCGTAATGTTTGTATACATGCGTGGCGACACCTATTAGCAATCATCTCATTTGATATGCATATACGTGGTAAGGTACACAAGTAAAATCTTCCTTCACTTTATTGTAAAATCTTTTCATTAATTATGAATTTTTAACTTATCGAGTACTCTGAAAAATTTGGAAAATTATCGAAGTAGTACTTTGCATTTATAAATTAAGCACTGAATAAAGAGTATGTTAAAATTATGATGAGTTTGTGTGTGATTGCGCCAACAATAATACTTTTGAAATAATCGCTGAAAATTATACAGTGAATAATGAACCGATTTGGTGTTACCTAAAGTTATAAAATATTGTCTCTTAAATGACCATACTATTTTCCCTCAAATGACTGTATAAAAAACAACCAGAGGGGACTGACTTCTCACCCCCAATATTTTGCTATTAAAGCAATCTAATGTTTTACTAACAATGTTGATAAATTTAGGGCATTCAACTAATTATCTTTTAAAATGGCTCTACCATTTTTAATTATGTGAATTTAAAGGAAAATTTCAATATTATTCTTGGTGTGAGATATTGGCAATATCAGGCATAGGAAAGCATACATATCGGTCTAAGGACATCAGAATTAGGGTAATTTGGACTATTCAGTATTTTTATAGTTTGCTACTGATACAGCTTTTGGTTTGTTGAGTGATTGCTATGTTGATGGAGAATTTGTTATGATAATCCTTTATAGCTAAACATTGTATTAAATTGTAGAATATTGCTTATACAATAATCAAAAGAGAATTATTAACGTATTTTTTAATGACAAATAATATTGATTTTACACTCTTTAAATCACTTTCTTCTTACAACTATTCTTCCAGCATATACAAATAGAGAATTTAATCAGGAACTATGATCACTATATCTCTGATTGTGGAGCATTTTAACCCCTTAACTGTGACATATATTTCAGAAAAATGGACCAAAATGTAAAATTTTTTTGACTGATTTAATTCTTTATATTATTAAAAGAGTTATAAAATACTTTTTTATTACAAAAAAGTTTTAAATAAAATAACTACTAAATTTATAATTTTTACATACACATAAAACAGTGATTACACATACATGTTATTCATATTGAGCAAATTAAACGAAATTTTGAAGCTAAATATAACTAGTATAAACTAGTATAATATAAAAACATAACAATATCATTTTCAATACATAAATTTTACAAATCTTTTACAGTATGGTATACCCCAAACCAAGGTACTCTGCTTAAAAGCCTATATATATTGCGATGTTTACAATAAACTCTTGTCTCATACACATGCCTTATTCTCTTCCCTTGTTCATCGGTTTTATGGCAGCATATAAAACACTGCCTGGTTGAAGTAGATTTTTTCCCCCATTGGTGGGATGTGTTCTGGAAATAGTCGACCTGTGAGGCGCAGCAAGCTTACACTAGGACGCAATGGTCCTGGTAGTTGAACATTTGGTTTATTTAGTTCAACAATTGATTTTCTGAAGTTCATATTTTTCGCACCTCCTGCTGAAGTATGCAAAATAAAGGAGTTATTTATATTACGTCTGGTGTAGGAGATGGAAAAATATTTTCTAGTAATATTTTTTACCTCCTTTTCTAGCAACCGAGAAATCTGTAAGATGTTGATCGACTTTAACATCACCTCCCATAGTGTTGTTGTAGTCATGGACTACCTTCAGAACCAAAGTTGGAATTGGTAAAAAACAAGGACCACTTGTGTCATTTATTAGGAAAATAGGAAATCAAGTATCCTAAAATAGAAACGAACTCAGCTTGGACTTCAGAAAATAGAAACGTTAATTTTTCTTCTTCCCGAACTCAGTGCGGGCATCACAAATACTGCACGCAGTAATTGCCCGAACTGAATTCGGGCGACACTGGGAAGGGGTTAACAACTCTAGTTCTGCATAGAAATTTTTTCATCGAAACCGTTTGTTTAATGATACCCTCTAAAGAAATATTGTACCAATTATTAATGAAATATGAAACATTAAATCATTGATTTAAATAACATTGATTAGCAATAACATTTATTAATTAGAAAAATCACTTCTAATTAGATAATCATTTCTTCCAAAAATAAAATGCAAATATTATGTTTAATTTTATAACTTTTGTATTTTTACTTTAAATAACATTTTTTTTAACATCGCTTGGATTCAAACAGCTTATTGTGGCATAATGCTATAACCACAGTCGTTAGAGTGGTAAATTCCGCTTCATTGCGTACCACTATTAAGCAACAAGAGCGTATTGCGTTTCTTAACTTTTATCATGAATTTTTGTTAAGATAGTTGTTTGGGAATCTGTCAAATTTTTTACCCTAAAACATGATAATATACGCCCTCTGTCAATGAAAAATTCATCCCAGAAGTTGACATTTGATAGATCTTCAAATGCGTCTATAGCTGTTTAGCTACTTATTATTTGAAACTCACTCTAAAAGCTCGGGCTCTTTTTAAAGCTTTAGAAGTTAAGTAGTCATGACTCACCACTACCCAAACATCGGATTGCATTCACCGTAGTAAAAGGTTCCGAGTTCGATCCGAGCTGTTCCTAAGCAACAGGAGATGGGTATTGCATTTTAGATTTTTATTACCACATATGTTGAGATATATATATTTCCAGATCTCTTAAGGGTTTTCTCCCTTTAGGCATGTTAATATATATCCTTATCAATTGAAAGTTGTTGTTGTTACTAATGACACTTGGACAAGCCAAGCTCGCTATGCCATTGGCTATGCGAATTTAAGTGAATTGGGAGCGTCTTTCGTTTTAATCAGAGCCCCATGAAGGCACAAGTACGTCTTTGCTCTATACACATGCCATAGGGACCCGTTTATAGGGTAGGAAACCATTCACACCTCATTCATACAAGGACAAAGACAGGATAGATAGAGAGGAAAAGTACATCTATGACCAAACCGGGATTCGAACCCAGGACCTCCTTATCCGCAGTCAGGCACGCTGACCACTAGACAAGTTGGGCGGCATCAATTGAAAGTTAAATAATACATAGTTCTGTTATTCGAATGCTTTGCGGAAACTTTCAGCCTTTCATATATTCAATGGGTTGAAAAACTGAATATCAAGCATGCTTGAAAACAATACACTTTTGCATTAGGCTGACCATCGAAGGTGGACATATGTTTCGCAACACAGGGCTTTTGGTCGTAAAAACAGATATGGACACTGCAACCCATATGGGTTGTTGTGCCATTGAGTTTTTTCTCATTTTTTGTAAGAACTTTCTGTTGCTAAGTGGTTTTATACTAAGTATCAAATATTGAAAATATCCAAGTATATTTCTTTGATAATTATGACTGTGATTACATGTTTTAATTAAAGTTCACATAATCTTATTTTCAAGAAGAAATAAAATGTTATGTTTCATTTCTTTATAAACATGTTTGATCCATTTAATTTTAGCTAATTAAAACTTAAATATTAATTTTTGTTAACATTATATGAATGTTAAGTGATGCTCTTTGATAGTAAGTAATAATATTTGAGCGATAATATTTTTAAATGTGTTTGATAACCTTGTGTTTCCCCCGAGATTCATTAATTACTAAAATTAACTTTTGAATCTTCATCTTTTGTTATAAGCATTTAATTTTAATATAATCTTAAAATCAAGGTAAACAATGGAACCTGAAATATTAAAAATCTGTCATCAAATATAAAAAGAAATAAATTTGATGGGGAAAAAAATCCAAGATTTTATTGCTGATGTAGGAAAAAGCCTCATTGCGTACATTGGGAGACAGACAGAAAGTGACATGCAACGGCGAATGCGTCTTTCAATTCAGGGAATTTCCAGCAGTTCTTCCAAATTGAAAAATGCAAATACAATCAGCGAGAGAATCGTCAGGGACACATCAGATTTAGTGAACTTTCCACCTGTCACATAAAAGTGACGTCATCGTAAAAAGTTGGACCGGTGCATTTCAGGAAACAGTTTGGCTCCCAAGAGGAAATGATATTCTTTTCATATCGAATGCGCAAGCAAAAAGGCGGTGGTAAAGCATTTTTCCTACTGAATATTTGAAAGTCATGCAATCGATGATGAAAATACCACGAGATTTAGGGTATCAAACGCCATTTTTGGTACTTTGATTATTTTCACTGTTTTTGATAATCATACTAAAAGTTTCCTTCACGAAACATCTACTAAATATAAATAAATAAGATTTATAATAAAAATATTTGAAAACAAACCTTTGCGTAAAATATTAAATATTTTAAATAAATATTTATTAAATAAATTAAATCTCTTTTATTAAATGAAAATCATATAAGTTATATAATATTATATAAATTTATCCATATAAAATATTTAATGGATAAATTATATTTTTTTAATAATTTTTTTCTTAATAAATTTTAATAAATTTTTCGAAGGTTAATAACATTTATTTAGAAATTTATAATTTAAGATCTTGAAAATTTAACAAAAGTTTAAAGTAAAATTGAATTTTATTTTCAAAAGAGATGATATTATAGGCCCCCCATTCTGTTCGGACTACAGGAGGGGGGGGTCCAGATAAGTCATAAAATAAGAGAAAAGTAAATTAAGATATAAATTGAGTTTTTATCTCAATTTACTTAATTACTTTAATATAAAATAACACTTTATATGAGTTTTAAATTTAAATTTATTAATGTAAAGTACTTATTTCAGGTATTATATTCACTATTAATTTCACTCTAACTGAGCTTATTTTAAAAATGTTAAGAATAAGAACAATATGTGATAGAAACCATTCTTATTTTTGTATTATACAAAGTTTTAATTTAGTTTAAGATCTATTCATGAATTTTTATTCAATAAACATATTCCTAATAGAAATATTTAAAATTTCATAAAAAAATTTTTCCATAAAATTTACTATAAGACCATGAATTCATTGGCTAAAATCAAAATTAGGATCACTAGGGGTTTCATGGCATGGATTATTAATTGATTGACCTTAATTAAAAATTCTAAGAAGAGAATTTTGATTGTAATAGCATCCCTGTTTCGTGGTCTAAAATGGAAGCAACGGTAAGATTTGAAATTCAAAATCAGTAGGGAACAAAAGTTATTTCATTCAACGTGACCCGTTCGCTTTGAAATTGGATGTCATTGTGAAAGACGTGAACCGTGGCAGTCAACAAAAACCGATGCTACATTCTGATTTTACTGCAGAACATTCTTATTATATGTAGAAACAGAAAGTAATAGTATTTCACAAAAAAGAAAGGTTACAGAACATTTCCTGAAATTGCAAATTTTGTAAATAGCTCTTAAGAATAAAGTCATGAAATCCAAGAAATAGATAATATTGTAGTAAAACTTTGAGAGAGAAAGAAACAGATTATATATTTAAATATAATGCCATTATATATTTGTGAAACAATATTCAATGTACATGCTTTATGACACATATTCATAGTAGTCAAAATAAAATATTTGAAGTAAGAAATGATGAATGATAATATACTGAATATATTTAGCAAAGTATTTCGTATCAATATCGCTTACTAAGGGAATTAAACTTATAAAATTTGTTTATGAATGTGTAATAAATGTTAAAATATTCTCTTAAATGAAATATTTAAATGAAAATATTTAAATTAGATTTCAGTATAATTAGAATCATAGCAAAAATATTTTTTAAATGAAAATAAAAATTTTTTTCACAAGTTTAAATTCTTTCCTGTGTAACCATTTCACTCCTCAAAAAATTGCAAACATCTATTCTTGTTGACAGGTCACACAATATTCTATATCATTTTACCAACAGTAAGGAAGCAGTTTAGGAAAGAATTTAATTGAAAATTATAGTTATATCTTTACAAATCGAGGAGAATAACATACATATAGGTTTATACAGAATGCGAGAAGAACAATTCATACAATTCAATGCAAGTTGTATGGAACCTTAACAGAATTAAAATTGTTATAAAAGCATTGCAATCTATAACGAAACATTAAATACAACAAAATGCTTTCTAAGACACGTTTATTTATCTTAGAAAGCATTTTGTTGTATTTAATATTTCTAAGACATGTTACAAGGAGTTCTTATTATCTAACAAAATGCTTTCTAAGACATTAGAGCTTTCTGCTTCTATATATTTCTTTAAAAATATAATAGTTCATATGGGATTTTTATATTATATATTTCATGGCTTTAGTTTCTTCTGAGTTTGCTAATATACAATGTCTTCGGGGAAGTGAGATGAAATCAGTTATGTGCACTGATCATTAAGATGATATAAGCTGGAGAAGTAAGGAAATGTGTTAGGATAAAAAAAAGTACTGAAAATTATCTTGAAAGAATAAGGTACATTGTTTTACGTTTTCAGCACAAGTACTGATGATATGGAAAGGGAACAAAATATGAAACTGTTGCAGTGAAGCCTAAAAGAAGGGTAGTTGGTTAGGTTTTGTGGTGCAATGTCCGAAAAAGGTCAAGTTGCGACAAAATTAGATTTTAAGCTCTTTTTTTTCCCCAGGCAACGTAAAACATTTTTTTTTAATTATAAAAATGTTGTATATAAATAAATGAAAAGTTAAATGTTTCATGTAGAAATAATATTAATAAAAGTGCTGATAAACATAGTTACAAAAATTTTAAATATAGATTATAAAAAATGAAATTAATTCGGTACTTACGTATTATCGCAACCATGCCAACCTCCGGGATAACTTTCCAAATTGGAAACCCTAATGTCGCACGCATCTAAGGCGCTGAATTGGCAACCATGTGCTTTTTTTTCAAATTTCCCTGCTTGCCACCTTTCTCAGCCTAACTGTTCTTTGAAAGAATGGCAAGGTAGAATATTAAAATGCGAATCTGAGATCTTACCGAAAAAGATGCCGTTACACTTTTATAGAAATATAACATTTTACCAGACGTTAGGAAATGTACCACCTCTCACCCGATAAGGCTTTATTTTGGAAAACAGATTTTTTGGAAGTGCAACGTTGCAACCAGTAATCAACACGCAGGAATAAGAAGTGGTAATTGGTTTGAGGAAAGCCGTATCCCATTATTAACAGCAGTAAGATTCATGTATTGCTGGTGCAAAGAATGAACAACAGTCAAATTTTGTGACGAAGAACATAAAACTGATAAAACAGTCATAGATTGGAATAATTATATGAGAGAGATTTGTGTTCGCCACATGTAAAAGAAAATAAATCACTGGATTTAATTATTCAAGAGTAAAACACAAATATAATTTTGTCGACTCCGAAACGGGTGCTCACATCCAAACCATCGAAAGAGTGTGGGGTTCCGCGAAATGGAGAAACAAGAGACAACGGGGTACAGCAAGACACCATTTTGAGTGTTATTTGGCAGAATTCATATGGCGACAAGACTAAGAAAAGGATAAAAAAATTGTCTTGATTCTATTCTAAAAACCAATTAGAAATATTTTCCACCAAAACGTAATTGATATATCGTTAAATAAAGGTATTAGAGTTATACAAATAAAAATTACTTATTATTTTCCTTCATATTTCATTTAATATTTTCTTTCACGCTGTTTCTATCACATTGTACTTTTCAACTACGCGCTTGTTTTCCCGTCAGCGTATTCCGTTTTTAGAATTGGCCCGGTCTTATATAATGTCGCCAATATGGTTGCGATAATACGTAAGTACCATTAATTCTATAATGCCTATTGCCTTTAAAAAGACAAAAGGTTTCTGTGGAGAGAATCCCTTCTAACATATTAAATAATGTTAAAATATCAATAGTAAAAAATAGTGATAAAGTTTAAAATCTGGATTAGAAAATTAATGAAAGATAGTAAATGCTCATCACACTTTTTACACCATGGATTTAATTCATTTGAAGAGAATTAGTGCGAAATATATCGAAAACGAAGATCAATTTATCGAAAATGGCCGCTTCGTAATGAGAAAATTGAAGATGAATTGAGATATAGAAACAACGGCACGAATTTCCATTCAACCAGAATTTTCCACCACTCCTCTTTCAGCTAGAGAGAATAAAAAAGCGTTTAACATCATTTCTCACATCGAAAAGGAAAATAGTTGGTTTGCAGACAAAATGAAAACTTTGCAGTTACCAATGATATCTGTATAACCTGGGATAAAACAGAGTATTATGTCATATCCCTTGTCAAAAGGGAATTCAATGCTCCAAAAATCTTAGGCCCAACAGAATGACATTAAATGTTTAGATTTTTCAACACTTTCAAAACACATAATGTTTAAGTATGCACATAAAATTTGTAAGAATTTGTAGTAACTACAAGCTGAAGTACCTTTGGTGAATTGCTGTAGTTTCATCTGTAAAAGTGGAGCAGGATGTACGTAAACTTAAATAAGTAGTGTAAACACTACAACCAACATATCTTGCAGAATTTGATGCATCCGTGAACGTGTACGAGAAATATTGATATTGATATGATGACTGTTGAAAACTCGTTGCAGTTGTGTCCGGCTTTCTATTTAAGCAAATGAATTGGCACAACTATCTAGGGATCATACTATAACGAATGTGAAAATAAGTCATTTTTGATGAGATATACATCACATAGGTCAGACAGAATGAGATAAAATTTGGTGGGATGAGGAAAAGTGGGAAATTATTCGAGCGAGGTAGAAATCCTAAGGATGATGAATGTCAGACAAGAACTTTGCATAATAGTTGCCAGACAGTTGCATTCATCAAAGATTTAAATATTATTTTTATAGATTACAAATAAGCTCCGGAATATAACAGTACATTCCTGATATAGCCTCCATACTTTTAACGAGTTATTTAGTAAATGTCTAACCGTTTGATTATTAAAACTGATGATGTGTTGAGGACCACAGCACTACTCCCATTTATCAAGACCAAAGGACAAAGTAAAGCCTGGAGACACCAATCATCACGATATTTCTTTCAAGAGACATGATCTACCCATACAATGAGCAGGTGGTTGTTTTTATCTTCGGGAGAAGCTGTCATTAACAAGGCAGTGATAGCTGTTCAAGGGTAGTCTTCAACCTCTCCAGGGGCACTAGAATGACGGAGAAAAAGAAAGAAAAAAGAGAAGGAGGAAAGAAAGTTATAGATACATCACTAAGGTGTCTACGGATTGATACACTTATTTTTACTTAAAGAAAATTCCTCTTCTGAAAGAACAAAAGGGTGAGAATAAAATTAATATTATTTAAATCATCATACATATACAAATATAATATGATATTGCACAAAATCATGCATAGAAACCTTTCTCCATTATGTTCTCAAAATTTTAATTCTAATGAAAGATGGAAACATGATTTAACCAGAAAATGATCTATCCTTACCATTAAAGTGTATCTTTGATGCTTATTAACCATATATTAAGACATAGTTAATACAATGTATAGTTAATACTGCAGTTTATTAACCATTCACTATTAATCACACCATTAAGACATACAGCTGCAAATGTTTTTGGCTTAGAGTAAAAGGAACGAAGAACAACAGATGCATTGCAAATTACATGTGTAGAGATGAAACGAGATGACTGTCCTGTCTCAGTTTAGCAGTTATTCCACATTTAACTATCAAATTCAATTCTAATGATTGTTTCCTGAAAATATTCGAATCTAGTTCCCAATCTATTATGATTAAATTTCACCATCTCATTAGGCATTATGGTTTTCGACAGAAGTCAGAAATTTATTAAAATTTATTAAAACTAATTTTGTTTTACGACTCACATTGAAGCTGCGCATGCGCAAAAATTCCCATAAGATAAAGTCTTTTAGAATAACAAAGCTTTCTGATAAAAGACGAATCTTACATTTAATGTAATGCATTAAGTATTCAATACAATTATATGTATTTGTAAAATAGAAATTTCATTCAATACCGCTTTTAATTAGCTTTAATTTATTAAATTTGTTAATTTTTTGTAGAATCCAATATTGCTACGAATCGGTTCTGTAACAGTTGCTTTGATAATCCTGCTGTCTTAAAGTTCTGTTTTTAACAGTAAATATCAGTGTCAGAGATTTTTCAGCTCTCGCATACTTGATTTCTGCCACTAGATTTCCCAGAATTGTCTAATCGCTGTCTAACCATAACATGCATCAAACAATTATTTGATTCGCCCAACTAAATTCTTTCAATCCAATAGAATGACTTCTTTCAAACTCTTACAAATGTGAGTACGAATCTTTCGGTGAAGCATCGTTGCAGTCGACATAAACCGAGACAAAAGATTATCTAACTGAGCCATTATATTTAAATAGATTCCAACTAAATTTTATTGAAATAAGTAGAAATTTTAACATCAGATTGAGAGTTGCTCTATTACACATATTCTAAAGGAGCGGTATAATTCATTTCTATTGTTCTTGTTGCTTATGACACTTGGACAAGCCAAGCTCGCTATGTCTTTGGCAGTGCGAATTAAGTCAATAGGGAGCGTCTTTCGTTTGGATCAGAGCACCACGAAGGTGAACGTTCGTCTTTGCTCCATTAAGGTGCCTCGTCATTTTGAACCACGGTCAGGTGACGAGGCCACACCTGAGCTGGCATCCTCCTCTCTACATCCACTCCACACCAGCGGAAGGACTTTGAACGTCATACATTAACGTGGACACGTCCCCAACCCACGGAGCTCCAGCAACCCAGTGAAGGAGAGTACACCGTGGTCACCCTCCCGTCCACTGACCGCGGCGAATGATGCTTCACTTTGCTGAGCTTACGGGAAGCGGCGTGAAGCTACTGAGCCAATGGAGCTCATAATTCATTTCTTCTTACTAATCTGTCTGATCTGAAATCAAATCAGATCAGATCTATGATTTTGCCCGCTTTTCATTTCAACGCAGCCAAAAAGGGCTCCATTAGGATATCTTTAAGGAGTAGACCAGCGCAGTCTAAAAGATGTTTGGGACTGGCCAATTCAATGTGGCCTTTGGTGCAAAGAAGAGGAAGGTCTTGGCGCCATTGGAAAATCGAAAGGTTTTTAAATGTCTAGTGTACAGTCGAGCCAAATACGAGTCATTTCTTTGTTATTCATTCATTAAACATAGAATTTTTATCTGGTTTAGAATATCTTTTCTTAATAATTTTTTTAAATTCATTACAAATATTTTCCTTAGCTAATTAAAGTTTTGTTAAAGTATGCACAAATACGTTTTTTCAAGTTTTTCAGTATTGTTTTATACACTGGCCTCAAAAAGTTAATGGACAACCGGTTTATGGCGTCTGGTGTTTTGTTCCCTCCAGATCAGAAGACGTCCTGAATCGCTCTCCAATGTAAATCTGGACTCTTCTTTGAAAAGTACAGAAGCCCATTGCTATCTGGTCCGGGAAACGTGTTCTCTTGCCCAAGATAAGCGAGCCCTTCTTTGTTGTCCGGTGAGGGGTACACACACAACTGGTCGCCTTGCATAGAGATCTGCATGGTGATCTTCACCATTGTACCATACTAGCGGATATTGTTCTCCCCGACGCTACAGAGAGGTCTGCAACAAGTAGTGGAACAGAAATTCTTCTTGTCCTTCAGATCGAATAAGCTATAAGACGGTCTTTTGCAGATGTTGTGACTCGTGGTCGGCCTGTAACATGCCTTCTGGATACAGAAGCTGCAGTTTGACATTGAATCCAGAGATGGTGGACAACACTGCGAGACACATTAAGGCGTCTAGCAGCTTCAGCCTGTGATAACTCCATTTCCATCCATCCGACCGCCCACCACCTTAACGAATCGGGCAAACGGCTTCTCTCAGACATTGCGGGACCTCACTGACTATTGTCAAGGAAACTGCTAACAAAAGTTGTAAATCAATAAAAGTTACACGCGTAATTACGAAAGGCTTATATTTGCATATTTTTCTTTCACTCTTATACTCACTCTATTCTTAACTATAAAAAAGTGACAGCTACCGTTTTTGCATAAATTTGCACCAAGTTCGTTTTTATCATTTATATAAACTATAAATTGTTTTGTTAGTCTCATTTTTTTATGGTGAACTTCAAAAAACATGTTGTTTCTTAACTTTTTGAGGCCAGTGTAATAAAATAACAATAAAAAGAGTATATTTAAATAAATAACCACCGTAAAATTAGGTGCCAATCTATTGCCAAGAAAATACAATTCTGTTAATAAATAATGGCCACAAATCGAAAGCTTCATGAAAATTTAATTTACAAAGATGATATAGTGCTAAATTTTGGATGTTTTTAATTACTTTATTGAAAACTCGTTTAAAACATACTGGGTTGAAAACTATGCTTGGAATTTATACTTCGGGTGCATAAGATGTTTCAAACAAATGTTGAAATTTTGTTTTATAAATTTTATAATTCTGAAAATTCAGAATTGTACAAGATTATATTTTCAAATTAAGTATTATTTTTTTATCCTTATAATAACTAATTAAACTCATAAATAAATAGGAAAAATTAACTAACATTTCATACTAATTTTAAATCATTAACCTGGAATCATTTGTTTTTGAATTAAATAAGAAATTGTATAGTTATGAAAGATCATTTTCTTACAAATACACTCAGGTTCCAGAAAATTAGTACAAATACTTAATTTCAAACAGGGCTCCTACAATCCCAAAAGAATTGCAGAACGAATGATAAGCATATCTAAAGTAACTCGACTAATATTTGTCAGATTATGCAGATTATCTTCAATAGTGTTATGATCATTTAAATAAATGGTCTTTTTGGTGATTTTGTGCACTTCCATTGTTAAAATCGTTTTCTATTTTTTAAATGATATACTTTTAACGAAAATTATTGATTATTTTGAGAAAATACAAGACAAAATATTTATAGTAGAGAAGATTTCATGTCACTTTGGTGCATTTTGATCATCTATTTAACGTCGGATTCACCCATCTCATAATTTTACGAATGTTTTTTGTGTCCATTCAGAAATATAACCCCCACATCCACTTAGCTTATTAAGTTAGAAGGTTATTTAAAATACTGCCCCACACCAGCGATTAAATACAGCTTGAATTCGATTTGCTAAAAATATGCTTTTATTTATACTGGGTAAAGGAAATGAAGATTTGTTGAAGACAAGGCAGCCATATGGTGTTAATTATCTCTCAGGTAACCGGTATTTAAGGGTTTCGATACCTGTTTTGCCTTAGGATGTTGTACAAAGAGGGACAATGCATTTTAGAAATTACGTAGGATCTAATGCTGCTTCGTTGTTGCTGTTCCGTGAAAGAAAGTCGAAGGGGATTTGACTTCCATAACTTACACGACCAATGTCTCATATTAATGACTTCGGTTGACAGAAATATATAATTTTCGTCAACACATTCTTCTTCTTCTTCATTGGCCTGACAGCCCAGGGTGGGCCTTTGCCTTCCTCAGAAGTGCATACCAGGACCCCCTATTTTTGGATAAGATCATCTAGTTTGTCACTTTTGGTGTTTTTAGGTCGTTTTCAAGGCAGTCACGCCATCGGAGTTTCGGTCGTCCTCTTTTTCTGGTGCCAATGGGGAGAGCCAAGAAATTTTTTTTGTCACCCGATTGTCGTTCATCCGGCTCAAATGTCCTGCCCATTTTAATTTCTGTATTGAGATAAATTTAACAATATCTGGTCATCAACATATTACAAAAATAAATTACCATAATACAGTCCATTTATGACCACATTGGAAAATCTAGGTAGCCAACTTTTCCAAAATAGATCACTTCAAGGCGTGCAGAGAGAGAGAGAGAGAGAGAGAGAGAGAGAGAGAGAGACAGAGAGAGAAAGAGAGAGAGATAGAGGGAGAGAGAGTTAATAAGGTGCTGGAAAGATTTCTTTGGGACTTTGAGCAAATTCGATTCCAGAGCAGTGGCTGAATGTGCAGCTAGGTTATGCGGTTACATGGTGCGAACAATCCGATCCAGAAATTATCGATTGTTTCCCGAGATTATTAGCTGTGCTAATTTAAAATGAATTTTCTAATTAGGAGAATACATTAATCTCATCCTGGTTCTTTTCGAATAACGCACGTATATTGCGAGCTGCACGATACGGAGCATTGTCTTGATGGTAGCTGTCATCAATCCTGAGAAAGAACAGTTCGCGTGCAGGACTGTGTTAGCGTCGTTATTGAAATACTGTTAGTAGCATTTTAATTCATGTGGGTGGTGATTTGCACGACGATATCACGCCCGTTCTCTTGAACATACCTCTAGTCTTGTTGTCTACCTCTACCACCTGTGGCTTGTATTGCACCACATTTCCACATTCCTCATCGAGAATTGGAAATTTTAGACATTGATCAGTGTATTTTGACTTTTTCCTGTATATTTATTATTCATTTTGATTATGTTTAAATATCTATCTATGTATCTACATATTAGAAAACTACTTTGCAATTCACAGCATACTGTTGTTGTTGTTACTTATGAGACATTTGGACAAGCCAAGCTTGCTATGCCTTGGGCAATGTGAATTTAAGTCAATAGGGAGAGTCTTTATTTTTAATCAGAGCACCACGAAGGTGAAAGTACGTCTTTGCTCTTTTTTTAAATTCTCCGAAAGATGGCACCACCAGAAAATCCACTCCTCAATTTTGACATTGATCTGAAGGGGGAGGAAATTTTCTCCAGACCATTGTACCCATGGCAACTGATCAACGACCGACCACAAGACTTTCGATTCCACGGATTTTAACGAGCACGTATATCGCATGTACTCAGTGGGTCTTTGGTGGAATTGGGAATCGAACCCCACCCTTCCGGAACTACCACGGCCTATTCCGCATACTTTTACCTTGAACTAACTAAAAATGAAGTAACCACACACGAACTAAATTACTAAATTAACCATTTTGGAATTTTTTCCTCTGCCTCAAGCTAATAATAACGCCTTTTTTGACGTCTGATAAATTGCTCTGTGTATTCATTATACAATGTCTGCAACGTTTACCATTTCTCTCGCACAGCCCTTATTTACGATTCGATACAGTGCGCGACCACGTGTCTTGTGTTATTTCCCTTTAACGTCTAAATAGCTGATGGTAACATCAGTGTGATTGAACTGCATATTAACCTTTTTATAAACATGACCCCACAATTATAGAAAAATAATAAACTTTACACATTTTATTTTTCAAAAATAAATTTTGATACCGTCAAGCGACATAAAGTTATTAAAATTTTATGTTTGACAATAAGAATCAAATACACAAATTCTAGACTCTTTTTTGTATTTATATTCTCTAATTATATTAGTTTAAATATTTAAAGATTGAATTAAACATAATAAATATATGTAATGAAACTTGTTTACATTTAAGTGCCACAAACTATATTTTTAACTGATAAATGAGATTCAAGTTTGTAATCGGAACTGTTAAAGCCGAGCTGGCAGTCAAATGGTTAGCACTTTTGCGTTCGGTTCAACAGTTCGTGGGTTCTGTTTGGAAAACCACCTTGGGTACTGTTTTTTGCAGTGGTTCGGAATCCATTTTAAACCGTGGATCCGGTTCTAATTAGCATTCGTGTGCAAAAAATGACCGTTGAGCGACAAACAAATTAAACCTGAACTGTTACATTTGAAAATGAATTGATCTCTTGTATTTCTTACAGATATAATTTCCATATTTAGATTCTCTTAAATTAGAATAAAAGAAATCTTATTAGTTCGCGATGGTCTTTAAATTTAATGAAATAACCAAGACAAGAATTATATATATCATCCTCAAATTAAAATCCGAACTATGTTATTAATATGTTTTACTTTAATTTGTTGTAAATATTAGTTTGAAAAAATTTAATTCTTGTATTAGAGTTAATGAGATATGATGGCATGAATTTTAATATCGATTCTGGAAATCTTAAACATGACAAATTTGAATAAAGATAGTTTAATTAAAATGTAGATAGAACATTCCATGAAATAGATGTATATTTTTCTAAGATTGCCCTGATTGAAAAATTATTTCAAGCAAATTTAGAATGTGTTCAATTTGAAATGTTTGTAAGGAAATTTATAATTTTATTTGAATTTATTAGGACATGAAAACTTACTCTATATAATCATATAACTATTATCTTTAATAATTAATATTTATTCTAATTAAGCTGACAAATTTAGTAACTATATATACTGCTTTATAATAGAGAATAATGCTTTAAATTTATGAATTTTTATCTGCTTGAATTATTAAGGTAACACAATGTGGTAAATATATATTAAGAATTGACATTCCATTTGCTACTACACAAAGCATATTTTGCTCACTTCCAAAAGCTGAAAACATAGAAGAGAATGTTAATTTTCATAACCTAATGCAAATTGAAGAGTGTGGCATTCATCCAGAAGTGTAAAAGGATATTTGTATTATATCAAGTAACATTCAATTACGTTGTCGTGTCTAGAATTATGCTAAAAAAGACAGTCTTATAAGAAGCTCGTAAAATAGTTATTACAGCAAGGGTTATAGAATTTGCATATAAATGAGAATAAAAGTGCTTAGAAATTTAGTGCGATTTCCTTCAATAGAAGTTCCAAAAGGTGAATGAAAGATTTTCAGGGCTAGCATTTTGTCTGATATATGAATGAGAAGAATGGAATTGTGGATTTCAAGCGTTCATAATTCCATTACATTCCGATATAGTTAAAAGTAATTCCAAACCAACCAAAACAAGTGTTCAAGAAATTGTGTTTAATAGATTAAATACAACAATTTTTTTAAACTTAGATATATTTTTGTTGTAACCAAGAATAAAAAGAAGAATTTCATATGCATAATATCCATACGGTTGTATGTGTTTCGGTAAGATGATATCAGTCATTTGTTGTGATATCATCTTACCAAAATCCATCAATTGCTTTCTGCGAACAATGTCAAATGAAAGACGATATCTATCGTTTGTCATTGTTCTTAGAAAGCACTTGGAAATAGACTGTACACCAAAGCTATCACACTTCTGTGTTTATCTATGAGTTTAATTGAGAAGATCACTGCTGAAGTGGAACGAAAATGGAGAGTAGTACCAACATGACCAGCTTCATCAGGGGGTGTTGACCACATTGGTACAAAGTATGGCTTTTTTAAGTATTCACTACTTTGAGTACTGTGTATTGAGCCAATTCAGAAAAGCCATACTTTGTACCAATGTGGTCAACACCCCTTGATGAAGCTGGTCATGTTGGTATTTCACTCCATTTTCGTTCCACTTTCCTTTATTCTGTTTTCTTTGAAATTTTAAAATATATATTGAACATTTTTCCATCTGCTTACTATATTTCCTATTTTCAATATATTGTTCTCCCTCTAGCATTTGATTATCATTCTCAATTTGGTTTTTGACTAATTTCATAAATATATTATTCTCCATCTAATATTTGATTATTAATTGTATAAAAATATACTATTATATATATATATATATATATATATATATATATATATATATATATATATATATATATATATATATATATATATATATATATATATATATATATATATATATATATATATATATATATATATATATATATATATATATATATATATATACTGATGGAAAAAAATCCCAACACCAAGAAATAATTATTGTAGAGAAATGAAATTTTAGCAATACATTTATGTAGGTAAAGTACGTAATTGATTACAATTTTAAGATCACAAGTTAATTTAAGCCCGAGAAGAGCCATTGCAGAAGTGAAATACAGGTACATTAATAACCGGTGTAACCGCCAGAATTTTGAATGCAAGCATACAAACGTGCATGCATTGAATCATACAGGTGCTGGATGTCCGTTTGTGGGATGGAGTTCCATGCCTATTGCACTGGGTCGATCAATACAGGGACGGTTAATGCTGGTTGTGGATGACGCTGGAGTTGTCGTCCAATGATGTCCCATACGTGCTCAATTGGAGACAGATCTGTTGATCTGGCAGGGCAAGGCAACATGTCGACACTCTGTAGAGAACGTTGGGTTACAACATCAATATGATGTCGAGCGTTATCATGTTGGAAAACACCTTCTGAAATGCTACTTATGAAAGGCAGAACAACAGGTTGAATCACCAGACTGACGTACACATTTGCTTTCAGGGTGCGTGAGATAACCACGAGAGTGCTTCTGCTGCCATAAGAAATTGCTCCCCAGACCATAACTCCAGGTGTAGGTCCAGTGTGTCTAGGCTGCAGATAGAATGTCTGCAGCCGCTCACCTAGCCTCCTCCTAACCAACACACGGCCATCACTGGCGACAAGGCAGAACCGGTTTTCATCAGAAAACACAACAGATCACCACTCCGTCCTCCAATGAGCTCTAGCCTGACACCACTGTCGTCGCAAACGGCAGTGGTTTGGCGTTAGTGGAATGCACTCTACAGGACGTCATTCTCGGAGCTGTCCTTGAAGTAACCACCGATTGGTAACAGTTCGTTGTGTCACTGTGGTGCTAACTTCTGTTCGAATTTCTGCTGCAGACGCAATACGGCGGCCATACGCCGTACACGGTGGTCATCCCTCTCAGTAGTGCCACGTGGCCGCCCGGAACCCGGTCTTCTCGAGACTTCCCTTGACAACTGCTGCCCACATTCATGCACAGTGGATGCATTCCTGAAAAGCCTTTCTGCAATCTCGCGGAAGAAAAGAGACCTACGAGCTCGTAGGTCTATTATATGACAATGAAGCATTCTAAGGCTCAATTCTGTTACATGTTTATTTTTAAGTATGTGTGATGTTTTTAACTGCAAATTTACTTAATCGAGAAATCTAATAATTTCTATTTGAAAATAATTTATTAGTGAAAATCAATATTTCTCAGAAAATATTTAACCAAAAAAATAATGATTCTTCAAAAATTCAGGTAGCTACGAATTGACAAGTATTGACTGAACATATTATATTATGTTATATAAATGTAATATAATTTTCTCATTATTTTAATGCATAATTTTATAAATTTATTTAATAGTAAAAAAAGTAGAGTGTTGTCATTTTTACTATTATACTGAAATAAGTTTATCATATGATATTACTGCTAGACAAAAATATACAACAGTTAGTATTTAATTGATTATATACATATGTTGTGGAATCATTAATTTTCAAATATAAAGATTATTTATCGAGAAACTTATCATATGTATGAAATTAAATTTTCATTAAATATGTACATAAAACATTTGTGATTAAATTTACTTCGAGACATTATGTTTCGAAGTAAGTTTACTGACAAATGTAAAGTTTACTCACATTTGTAAAATTAGTTTCATACCATAATTTAAAAAGCTTAAGTATTTTAATCTTTGAACATAATTTTTATTTATATTCCAAAGTAAAGTATAATGTATGATACCTTGTGTATGCATAAATAAAATCATAAAAATCTCATTATCATATTTTGAATTGAGCGTCTACAACATAAAAATTAAATTTTTTAATATATAATTATTTCGTAAAACATTTTTCATTATTATCTTGCAATAATATTAATTGTGTGATTTTTAAACGCAGAAATGTCTAAGCGTAAATAATTTTGAGTATATTTTATATAAAATGTGTTTCCAAATTGTTAACCAGCAATTGAAAAATGTAAAATTTGTTACGTTTTGTTAAAGTATGATTTTGTATATTTTCTTAAATGGAAAAAAAATCATTTCTGATATAAATTTATTAAATTATGCTAGTTAAGATTATTGAATTATGAAACGCGTAACCAATTGCAATTAATTGGTTTTAACAAATTACATACATAACAAAACATAGTATTAACAAAGGAATGATTTTATATTCAAAAGTGTCAATTAATAACATTTTTTTTAAAAAAATGCTACTGTTCTAGATGTAAAATGTAAAAACTTCACCCAGAAGAGAAAATGGATTTTCTCTATTCTGATAAATCAGCCTACTTCTTGAATTTATCAGATTACTAATTTCTTGCAATTTAACCACAAAAATTAGCGCTGCTATTCTTAACTATTGATGAAATTCAACACGCAAATATCTGTTGATAAGTCACAGCGATGAAAAGAGTATGCACTTGTATCTCAGCAGGTGCATACTCTTTTTGACTCTTTGTAGTTTTTATACTCTTTTTGAAATTGGGAAATATAGATAATCGATCGCTGCGCCATCTAACGGTTTATAGGGGAACTCCAAACAACTATCGCATTGACAGGACGGATTTAGCGTCCTAAATTGATGATTTCTATCACTGTGTGTAATATTGTAAATGTGCCGACCGATGGCTGAGTGGTTAGCGAGCGCTCCTGACTTCTGAGCTGTGGGTCCTGGGTTCGAATCCGGCATGGATGTTACTTTCTTTCTCTGTTCTCTCTGTGTTTCTCTATCCTTTCTTCGGTGATGATGTATGAATGTGGCCCACCCTTTAAACAGGTTTCTGGTGGTATGACGCGGGTAATGCTACTCGCCTCCGTGACTTGGTTCACAGGTGCTCGCTGGGTAACGACAAATGCGTAGCAGTTTCTGGCCTTGTTGTGGCGCAGGGTTCAACCCTCAAGGGCCCACCGTTGGAAAAAAAATATTGTAAATGTTGATTTGAATATGAAGTATTTTTATACTATATTCTACAAAATTTTCAATTGCCAAAGTATTTAATTTCACAACTTTAGATATGGAAATATTCCATGATTTGTATTAAATCCATGCCTTTTTTTAATTTTGTTAAACTGTGTACTTTTCCTATGAGGATCATTTATATAAATGAACCTTTTAAGTGAACCTAGTATTAAATGTGAAATTTCATAAATCTTTCATTTTGTTCATATGCGTACATATAACGTTTGTTAAACTTACATTTTTCCAAAAATATAAAGATATAACTACAAAAATACTTCAGTAGTTGTCCTTATGGTGTTGTGTTTCACCTTTTGTAAATATCTGAACTAATAAATGCTAACTTTTCGTATAAATATCCCCAATGTGAAATATCCCTATTTTACAAAAAGTTAGTTTTAAAACACGCATTTTGCCTTTTCTTATATAATTTTCTTCTAAAGCAAAAATAAATAATTACCCTCTTTCAATTTTCATTTTTGAAATTAAAGCTGCTCAATTACTTTCTACTTTATTTTTGGCAGTAAAAAAAACTGTGTTTGGTACAATTAATAAAAGCTAAATTTCTATTCCCTTTAACCAAACCATGTCCATAATTTTTCCTTTATACGATTTTTATACCAGACTGCAAATTTTCCTTCACTTATTTAAAAGCCTTTGCAAAACAAAAGTCTGTAACTGTGATCACGTGATTTCCATTTAGATTAATCAAATATTTTCTATTCAGTTTAAATTTTTTATATAATAAGTTAAAAATGACTACTTTTCAAATTTTTGATTCGTTACGCTTACCATTTGAATATAACTAATTTTTTAAATAAAAATTTTTATATAAAATTTTTTCACATACTTTTACAGTAAAAACTTGTTCAGAGTGAATTAAATGGTTAAAATAAAATAGTTTTTATACAGGAAAAGCCTATGACAATTATAATGTTAAAAAATGATTTTAAATTAATATTATTTTGAAATACAAAAAAATGGATTTTTAAGATTGATAATCTTAAAATAAAATCTGTTATATAAATGATTATTATTTATAAATATTTTACTGAATTTTTAAATAAATTGCTGTATTTATTGTGAATCAAAAATTTTTCTTTTAAAGTTTTTAAAAACAGTTTTTTTATTCAATATTGGTTTAAGTAACTTTTGCAAACTTGGTGAAAATATTAAATTTTTTAATATTTAAATTACAAACATAATTTTTCAAACTGTAAAATTAAAAAAAATTCTTTTGTTATTGCAAGCAATAATTTTATTTTTAGATGAAAATTATTTTAAACTGTTTTCTCCAACTTATTAAATATGAACATTTACAATAGCATTATTATTTATAAATATCTTGAAAACTTTAATGTTTCTTTTTTTCTAAAAATAAAATATAACAGATGCCGTCCAGCTTGTTTAGTGGTCAGCGTGCCTGACTGCGGAAAGGAAGGTCCTGGGTTCGAACCCCGGTTCGGATATGGATGTACTTTCTTTCTCTGTCCTATGAATGGGTTGTGAATGGTTAACTACCCTATGAACGGGTACCTATGGCATGTGTGTACTGAGGAAGTCGGACTCCATACCTAAAATATGGTTCAGTTGGAAATGTTGAGGAGTGCTCCCTATAATGCCAGCCTAGCTCCTTGATTTGATGAAAGATGTAAAATATCTTCAGGTAACGTGTAAATTATTATATTTCCTAAAAATTCCTCACACAAATAAAAATATAATAAATTTTCAGAAAAAAAAACAAATTTATATTCCTTTTCTAATAACATTTAACTTAATTGCCAAATTAACAATGCTACAAATCAATGAATCAATAAAAATAATTTAATACTAAGCAGAAACGGAAAAAAACGCATATAAATAAAGAGCTTTTGTTAATTTAAATAAAAAAGAATACTATTACTAATTTATTAGAAAAATATGCATAATGCATATAAAATATTCCTTAGAATTTTCTAATGTGCTTGAATCATTTTGAAAAAATATCAATATTTTGAGAGAGTATCTCATTTCAACCGTCTTACGCAAATTTCTTTCTAGTTTCCTTGAAACAAAAAAAATATCATTTTAATTAAATCACATTTATATAATGAGGAACATATTTTTTTATTCTCCTTCTTAATCTTGAAATCTGAAGTTTTACCTTTGTTTAAGTACATAAAAGCAGATGACAAATGTCACGCATCCTTTTTAATTAGGCCCCAAGAACCTTTTCTTGTCTAAGTAAAATTGTATAAATTCTTAATTGTTGACAAAGATTAAGGGAAGAAGTCATGTTTTCGCGAAAACCATGCTTTGTGTCGGTTTTCATTCTTCATTAAAACTGTCTTTTAAAAGTTCTCTCTCTTTGAGGGATTAAAGTCAAAGGAGAAACTTTATAATAAGGTAAAAATATATTTAAGGGTGCGCCATGGCGAGATTGGCGGTTTTTGTTAGGCGCTAATCCTGTTCGCGCGGAACGCTGTGCCAACAGTAATGGCGGCCAAAACACAATGAAATTTCAAAAATAATGCAGTATAACCACATAAAAAAAGAAAAAAATTGTACTCACTTTATTTTGCTGGAATATCCTCACTTTGAGGTACACAGAATTCTCTAATAGCACCTACAGATATTGCTTAAATTTATCCTGAGAAGAAAACCAATCAGAACCGTGAATGGATTGCAGAATAACGTTTAGGGTTACCATAAATAGAACAACATCGCCCATCTTGGCGATAAACTTGGCGAGAATTCAAGGGCACCCTCAAGTATAGTCTAACCTATAATAATTATTTTAATTGACTTTTTTATAAAATTAAAATATAATACTGTTTTACTGTTAAGCAATTAATCATTTAAAATACTGTTAAGCAATTAATCATTTAAAAACTATGATGAAGACTGACATTCAAATACATAAAGTACTTAAAAGCAGTCAAATCGGATGATTGATATAGTTTAGACTTTAAAGTAAAATGCAGTTACGAAAAGAGATAGCTGACTTTAAGAAAAAATACTATGGTTTTGTGTAAATAAATAACAACGTCAAAACTTTCTCACAAAGCTTACATTTTTCAAGTCAAACTTCTGTGTGTGCAAGCGTCACCGAAGTACTCGAATTAATTTTTATTTTGGTTCTTCAAATATCTACCTCTTTCCCATAATTGAACGCGATTGGGTTGTGTTCTTTGAACAAACAAAAAGGGGAAAGATGTCAGGTGATTAGTTATTCACCAACGATTTGGGGAAATGCTGTTATGGGGACTGTGTAGATATTATAAGAACTTTTATTCGCCATTGTTTCCCTGTCATTTTCCCCTCAATTCTATAAATGAATATTTTATAATCATAAATTACTTTTCATAACCGGCCATGTAACTTATATTTAAAAATGTTTTTTCTTGAATCATAATTTTCTTGATCAGCGAAATTGATGGGTGCTTACTCAAAAACACTGCCGATCAATTAACACATGTGTTAAAAATTGAAGATAAAGTAAAAAAGAAAGTAGCTAATTAAAACTATATATAAGTGTATTTTTATAAATTGATCACAATGGGGATGCAGTTAGAATTTTTTATGTTCTAATATATTGCTTTATTATTTAAATCTTTGGCTTCAAATATTTAGTTTATAAGCATAATATTATTTAGTTAAGAATAAACACACAAGTATTAAGTTAAGAATATAATGCTAAATATTTTGTTTCCATGGAAACAGTATTTTTGTTTATCTTTACTTCAGCAAAAGTTTTGTATTTACATCTTTAACAATTATGATACGTATTTTGACGACTTTTTTGGTTGAAGTTTATCACTTTAAATTTAAAATAGTCTTTTTCTATTAAAAACACACCAGAAATAAACACACAAGTATTAAGTTAAGAATATAATGCTAAATATTTTGTTTCCATGGAAACAGTATTTTTGTTTATCTTTACTTCAGCAAAAGTTTTGTATTTACATCTTTAACAATTATGATACGTATTTTGACGACTTTTTTGGTTGAAGTTTATCACTTTAAATTTAAAATAGTCTTTTTCTATTAAAAACACACCAGAAAAAGTTTATGTATTGATGAGTTGAACAGAAATCATTATCAGAGTGTACTTAAAACTTATTTTGATAGAATAAAACAAGTGAATTAAAACTAGTTTTTAAAATAACTTTTCAAAGAAAAAGATATTTAACTTTCACTAGCAAATTTTGCCAAATGAGGAATAAATAAATGAAGATAATTTAAATCTCTCAAATTATTATAAAGATAATATTATTTCCTACTGTGAGACAATAACTGAAGCTATTTATTAAAGTTTTATACATAAAAAAAAGAATAATGCTATTTCATAAAATAATATGGATAGTTCTTTAAATCAAGTTAAAAAACTTTCAAATAATATCACCAGTAATTGGCACGGAAATTCACAAAGCCTATACGACTCATAAAAGGTTGAAATATCGTCACTGTTGGAGAAGCGAGTACTTGTGTAGGGGGTCATAATAGAATCAATAATAAAATAAAAAAAGTATTGTAAATAAGCATTTTTAATCTGTTTTTAATTTATTTATTCTAGCACAATTATAGTATTTAATTAATGTACATAAATGAAAACAATTCATTGCAATTTCTTAATATATATGAAGTATGTATTTGCGTAGTTAAAATTCTGTAGGAAATTTACAAGTTATTTTAATTTTTCAGGTGACTATCGAATTAAGTTTCAATTAACAAGAGTGTTACATAATTTAGGCAGAGCTTCATTAATATATTATGCACAAAAAATTATTATTTTTAAAATGCTAACATTTCAGATTTAAAAATTTTCAAATTAAACTTAAATAAATCTAATAAAAATGAAAGTTTGCAATACATTTTAAATATGTTGTTGTTACATATGGCCAAAAGGAATCCAATCCATCAACATCTGGCCACTCGCAAACAAACACAATTACACATATATATGATAAAAACTATAAAAATTCTAAAATCCAAAATTCTAAAATCTAAAAGTCAAAGTCTAAAAAGCTAGAGGGGGAAGCATGAAAGTGTTCAGGACATGCGATCTCTGGCAATCCAATAAAGCTTGCAAACATCACCGCTTTGTTGAAATGCAGGGTCAAGTCCCTGACAGACGAGGAGGTGGTCTCTATTCATATTGTTTGTCTTGCAGATAAGGCAAAGACTACTAGTCAAGATGCCGATTTTCTTCAGGTGTTCAGCTAGACAGTCGTGGCCAGTGTTCAATCGAAAATTGGCCACAGCCTCTTTACGTGGTCTGTGACTGAATTTTTCCCAGTCATTTTTAACATTTTCCCATTGTTTGTCTCTGCATTTATTGGACAGATCCTTGTTGTAGTTCAGCATGATCCGCTCTCGCATACATCTCTTAAGGGAATCCATTGGAACAGCACTCTCCTCAATATTGAACAACAACGGAAAAGATGAAGAGAATACACAGGATGATTACAACAATTCTTTGAAGCACTCGTGAAAAAATTCGGGTTGAAATGTATTTCTCATTAGCGGTCATCTCTGTCCGAAAATGTTTGTGTCCAGCAACAGAAGATGATTTAGTGCCTTTCGTGGCTAATAAGACCGCTCTTTCGCTACCATCAATGTCCACATGTGATGGTATCCACTGAAACTCTATCATTTTGCCGTTCAAATTGAGCTCCCGTATAACATTTTAAATATTATTGGATTAAATAATAAGAGAACTCTTATTAAATTTTTTATCATCTGCTCTTCATTAAATTCCTATTCAATATCATGAGTTTCATTATTCATCAAAAAACAAAGTAGTATAAAATATTTATTTTGGTCATTTTATATCCTTGAAACAGAGAAATAATTACGTATATGTAAAATGGTGTTATCTCCTTACAAATTTTTATTATATTTCAAAAGTGCAATATATACAAGAAATAATAAGAATAATGCTAAATATGTTAAAGTAAAAAAAATATTACAAAAAAATAATGCTTTTGTAGTTTTAAAGAGCCAAACATTTTTTTATTAGAAATTTAAGAAATACTTGAGACTAAAGTTTCAACGCCAAAATTTCTAAATAAAAAATAATTATTTCAACATTCAGTGTAATATTTCTTAAATTTTTATTCTTCTCTCCCTTAATATTTTAAAGATATTTTACATTTTAAGAACAATATATATAGAATACATTTGACAATTTGTTTCAAATGAAGTATTTAATTATTTATTTGTGTATAAAAGAAGTATTTCTAATCTTAAATTTGAAGGTAAATCATCTCATTTGTTATTTTATATTATTTACTCCATTTGATTACCAAGACTTTTTAGAGGTATGTAATTTAAATATATTTCTTATCTAAATTCTATATCTTCATTTTAAAGATTGTCATATTTATAATATGCATTATATTTTATTTATATACATAAAATTTTTAAATAACATAAAAGACATGCTCAATAACATATACAGATTAAGGAAAGCCCGATAACTCTGCGAAACAAGTAATTAAATTTAAACTGGTATATATATATATATATATATATATATATATATATATATATATATATATATATATATATATATATATATATATATATATATATATATATATATATATATATATATATATATATGCATACATATATATATGTATATTTATATCTATCTATCTATCTATCTATATATCTATATCTATATATATATATATACATATACATATATATATATATATATATATATATATATATATATATATATATATATATATATATATATATATATATATATATATATATACAGGGTGATCCAAAAGTCAGGACGAACTTTAAAAATGAATAATTCAAAAACGAATCACGATACAAAGATGCGGTTTGCACCAAACGGATGGAAAAGAAACCGGGTTTTGTGTGGCAATGAAAAAAAATAGTTCTGTTGGCGACCAACAGATGACGCTATAGTGTTTTATTGCAACAAAAGATGATTTACAAATGAAACAATGATTAATGAAGTCAGATTAATTACAGTTAATTAGTACTTACTACAGTAAATGTTCAACGTGCTGTCCATCATTCAGAAGTAAAGCTGTGAGACGAGTCACCACACCATTCACAACATTTAGTAGCATTTCTTGCGTTTTGGCGGACACATTTTGACGGATGGCATATTTCAGTGCCGCTAGTGATGCCGGTTGGTCACTGTATACTTTTGACTTCAAGAAGCCCTACAGCCAAAAGTCACAGGGTGTGACGGGAGATCTTGGAGGCCATGCGTGATTAAAGTAGCGACTGATAATACGATCCTCCTCAAATGTTGAGCGTAGCAGGGGTTGCACAGGCAGAGCAATATGAGGTGGTGCTCCATCTTGCATAAAGGTTACTGTTTGGAGTGCCTGTCGCGCTTGCAGTTCAGGAATAATGCTGTTCTGTAACAGAGCTAGATATCGCTTACCGGTGACAGAAACTGTTTGGAAACCTGTCTGTGTGACTTCCTCGAAAAAAATGGACTAATTATGAAATCAGCAGTGAAGCCACACCAGACTGTCACCTTAGGCTGTTGCAAGGGTACCTCAACAAATGCATGTGGATTTTCTGTGGTCCACACTCGACAATTGTGGGTGTTAACAGCGCCAGAGAGTGTGAAATGTGCTTCATCTGTCCAAAGCACAGTGTGAAGCCAGTCGTGCTGCTCTTCCATCTTATTGAAGACCAAATTCGCAAAATGTCGGCGAGAGACGAAGTCAGGAAGTTTCAGTTTTTAGTAATGTTGCAACTTGTAGGGATACCGTTGCAAAGTTACTCGAAGCGCTCTCCAGACACTTCCGTACGACACTCCTGTCTGTCTCGAAACTTCTCGAGCACTGCACTCCCCATGTGCAGCAACAGCCGACATGGCTCGCATCGTCTGCTCCACTATCGTGGCAACAGCAGCTGCAGTTGAGGAACGTCAACTTTATTGACGTGACGCCAAAGAACCTGTAGCTTCAAATTTTTTCACAATTTTGTTCAATGCAGAAGACGTTATTGGTCCTTTGCTATCTCGCATACCCTTCATGTAGCGATATGCTCGCAATGCCGCAATGGCACTTTCCAAATTCTTATAAAGCAGTTTAACTAAGAGGGCTTTCTCAACGATGGACTGCATTTCGATACATACCACCTTCGACTACCATTACTTACTGCAGTTGCTTCTTTTTATATCGTTTATTGCTTTGCATAATCCTACATCAGAAATATGACAGCGCCATCTGTCGGTCGCCAACAAAACAATTTTTTTTTCATTGCCACACAAAACCCGGTTTCTTTTCCATCCGTTTGGTGCAAACCGCATCTTTGCATCGTGATTCGTTTTCGAATTATTCATTTTTAAAGTTCGTTCTGACTTTTGGATCACCCGGTATATATATAAATATATATATATATATATATATATATATATATATATATATATATATATATATATATATATATATATATATATATATATATATATGGCTTATAATTCAGAAATTTTCTTATTTTTTTAAGAACGATAAAAATATAATGTGTTAATAATCCCTAAAAAAAAAGGGATGGAAGAAAGGTTTTTGGCTCTACTGAAGTTTTTTTGGTGATGAAAATTGAGGGTTTACTCTTGCTCACGATTATTTTTGGAGATAAAACATACACGAAATTATTGAGAGCTCTTTTGCCAGCTGTCATGTTCTTAATAAAATAGCAAATCAATTGGTGAATATGATTTAAGTATATATTTTGAAATGTATTATAAATATCTATCAATATATTCGGTCAATGAAAATATTGTCAAAGGTTATTTTACAAGGTGTTTGAGACTGAATATCTTAATTTAAAATACCTTTAATTCAATTAATATGCATACATAAAGAAAAAACAATCAGTATATACAGAACATCTATTCAAGAAATTCATAAGGAACATTCATACAACAGCGAAGATTCAACAAATTAATAAATTGTGTTAATTCTGTCACGACTATTTATAAATAATGAACCCAAGGAATGTTTTGCTGGCTTTTACGACGTTAGGTTGTAATTAGTAGTCGATTTCTCACCAGGTATTTGTTAACATCTATTTCGTAAATATCACAGTGACGCATCTAATCTGATCATGAAACTGTTTTAAAGTTGTGAAGTTAGTATAATCTCCTGTTCTTAACATACTGAAATCTGTAAAATTCAAATCCATATGTTCACATGCTTGTGAAAAAACCATTATTCATCATGCTTATGGTGTCGGCAACCTAAGTGAAGAAACAGAAATTAAGTAATATACAGGGTGATTATAAAAAAAACTTTGCGAACATCTGCACTTCTAGCGTCCATTCTATTTAACCGATCAAGATGATACTTCAAATATAGTTCTTTTGAGATATGCGCTCGAGATTCTGTGAATGGCAACACAGTGGCCCTCGCGGTTACAGTTATAGTGACAGAAACTCGAAATTTTCGAATGGCAACGCCTACTTTTTACCATCGCAAAATGTTCAGCACATGCGAAAACCCTAAATAGCGTTGAAACGGTACCGATATGTCCGAAAACCGACGTGTTATACACATACAAACAGTTCTTCAAGGCGCACGGAGGAATAATGCATACGACAGAGACAAGACACTGCTCAATGATGAGAACACATAGAGAAAAAAAATCTTTATTAATTTCAAACATTTTCCACATGAGTGCCATCACAGGCAATTACGCATTGCATGCGGGAGACGGTGGACAATGTCGCTGCACGCAACATGGCACGAGGGATCTTTCCAATCTCACGCCGTATAGAATCCTTTAAGTCCGACAATGTTTGAGGATTGCACAGATAAACTCTGGATTTGAGATAGCCCCAAAACCAGAAATCCATAGGCGTCAGATCTGGGGATCGCGCAGGCCACGGAAAAGGATAATAGCGTGAGATGATGCGATCACCAAAATGCTGATCCAGGAGCCTTTTAACTGACCTCGCTATATGTGGAGGTGCGCCATCTTGCATCCAAACAATGTCATTGAGTGCATTCAGCCGACGCAACTCCGGTAAGACATAATTTTTCAGCATGGCTGCATACCGAGGGCCCGTTACAGAACATGTTGCAGGGCCAGTCGGGGTCGTTTCCTCAAAGAAGAACGGGCCCAGAACAAATGTAGCTGTAATGCCGCACCACGCAGTCACTTTGGCGTCAAATAATGGTACTGGCGCCACAGCATGAGGATTCGTCTCTCCCCAGTGCACACAATTCTTTGTGTTAATGCTGCCATTTAAGGTGAAATGCGCCTCGTCCGTCCATAGTATGCGAAGTGGCCAGTCGTTATCCGCATCATATCGTAACAAAAATGTATTTGCGAAATCCAGACGTTGTTGTGGGTCACCCGGCTCCAACATCTGGACGCGCTGGAACCGATAGGGAAACATGTGAAGTACCGAGCGCAAGAGCTTGCGGACCGTTGAGTTCGGAATATCCAACACGCGCGCTATGCCTCTTGCGGTTTCTGTGTGTCCTGCAGTCACTGTATGGTGCACTTCCATGACAACGTCCTCAGAAACAGTTGGCCGTCCGGAGCGCTGTTTGTCACAGGTGCAGCCTGTATCTTCGAATTTCCGCACTAAATCACGCAGAGCTTGCAGAGTACATGGGCCGCGTCTTGTCGATGATTGCGGCGATACACACGCAAGGCTTCCGCAGCGTTCATCCCATTTTGGTAACAGAGTTTGATAAATTCACCGCGAACTTTCCTAGTAAGACTCATATCGTCGGCATGTGCGAGTTCCCGAATGACGACTTCGCATACCCGCTTGGTATTTTATGGGTTTCCTACGCTGAATATCTGGCGACCGGCGTTCTGTGATTGGTTTCTTGACTCTGTCACATGCAAATTTATTGCGTGCGCCCAGATCGTGTTTTATTGGCCGGTTTTCAGAACTCCTTTTTGTGTTTGCAGAACACGTCCGTTTTTAGACATATCGGTACCGTTTCAACGCTTTTTAGGGTTTTCGCATGTGCTGAACATTTTGCGATGGTAAAAAGTAGACGTTGCCATTCGAAAATTTCGAGTTTCTCTCACTATAACTGTAACCGCGAGGGCCACTGTGTTGCCATTCACAGAATCTCGAGCGCATATCTTAAAAGAACTATATTTGAAATATCATCTTGATCGGTTAAATAGAATGGACGCTAGAAGTGCAGATGTTGGCAATGTTTTTTTATAATTACCCTGTATATCAATAAATGTATAACTAGAATCATTTCTGTTTGCCAAGAAAAGATACATTATTATATTATAGTCTATGCCTTTATTTTCTTGTTATCTAATGCATTTTGGGGTATTATTTATGAAAACATACTTGAATTGCAATTATGGATCTTATTTCTACATGCCACTATACACTTTGAGCTTTTACCGAATTCTTTTCTATTTGTTTTAAAATTTTTAACCAATAAAAGGGAATTCAAAGTAAAATGAAGGTACTTAATGAAATTTTCAATGGTACACATCAAACAGAAAGACTTTTTGAACTGTTTATTTATTATTAGTGAGATTGAAATTAGTATTTAGCTTCAGTGTTGTTGTTGTTGTCGTGTGCCAGCTAATCTGACAATATGGGGTGCGCTGCTAAACTTTTCCAACTGAACCATATTTGGTGTGGAGTCCAACTTCTTCAGTACACACATGCCATAGGAACCCGTTTATAAGATAGGCAACCATTCACAACTCATTCATACAAGGAAGGGACAAAGACAGGATGGATAGAGAGAGAAAGTACAACCATGCCCGAATCGGGATTTGAACTCAGGACCACCTTATCCGCAATCAGGCACGCTGACCACTATACAAGTTGGCCGGCTATTTAGCTTCGGTAACTATGCATATTTATACCATATTTATTCTCAACATAATAAGATGGAGTGATGGTGGCTTGGTTGGTTACGGCGTCATTCTCATCATCGGAAAGTAGTGAGTTCGAATCCCGACTTAACCGAAGATCCATCGAGTCCATTAAAAGTTGCTTAAGCACGTTAAATAGGTCGGGGTAGCAATGTCCTACATTTGAAACTGAAGTTTTTTTTTTATCCTACGCCCGACCTTGGTTTTTCAACCATCAGCCTCTGTCTGGCAGCGCAATACAATCTTGAGGTGAATGAAAAGTCATCTTCCATAGAATTTCTAACTGCGACGTCCGAAAGTTCAGGGTAAGTGTAAAGGTGGTCACCAGTCATGTCCTCTAGTCCACAAAAAGGGCAGATCGGAGAGTCCCTCAAACCCAAACGGTGAAGGTGTTTTTGCAGATAATCATGCCCAGTTTTGAGGCGAAGAGTTGACACTCCCACAGCTCTGTGGAGGTTGCACGGAATAGGCTTTGTTTGTAAGGAAGCCCATGCTTTCCCGTTTATGCACATCTTGTAAACATTTCTACGAAAGGAGGCTATATTTGACTGAATAAGCCTTTTAACAGTATGGTACTCCAAGGCTGGAGAAGGCTGTTGTAGATCTGAGCCAGCCTTTGCCACTTTGTCAGCTGCGTCATTTCCCGCGATACCGCAGTGGCTGTGGTATCGCAGGAAATGAATCGTCTGAATGTGAAGGTGGTTGATTTGATTTGGTTGATGACATTTGAAACTGAAGATGGTTGATCAAATATTATAAGATCTTTTGCTTAACTCCCCTGCTTCTAAATTATGAAGAATCTCCCCCGTCTGCTTCCACTAACCAGTTCAACCGAACTCAGGACAAGCTACAAAGAAGAATGATGGTGCAATAGCAACATAAATAAGGGTATTTCTAAGAAAACTACAAATTTCCCAAAAGTTTTACGTTAGTAGATAGTATAATACAAATATCAGATAGCCAAAGATTGTTGTAAAGCACTTGAATATATTCAGAGACGAGTTGTCTTTTTGGAGGTTTTATCACAGGCAGTATTTATATGTTGCTTACAAAAAAAAATTCGAAAATTCCCGAGTATGTACCTTAAACCACGTTCTTGCTGAAAGCAGAAAGGCAATAACCCTTTGCATAACAGACGATAGGTTTCAAACTCACATCTGCTTATCCAAAAAGAGCCGCCTTGCTTATGAGTCATGGTAAATGCTGCATTACAACTACAAGTACAAAATTAATAAAATTTGTAAGGAAATAATGATAAAAATGCAGCCTATATTTTGTGAAAATATAAGTAAAATTTATTACTAAAATAGCTTAATAGGAAATTAAGTTTATAAGTATCTATAGTATATTGTGCTTGTTATGAATAACTTTAAAAATTGAAGAATTCATAACAGTTTTGTTAAGTAAAAAATAATCATCATGAATTTTTTATATTTTTTCAAACTTTTACAGCCAAATAATAAAGAAATAAACAGGATATTTTAAACGTATGTATTTTATAAAGGATCTTGTGGTTGTGGGTTGATCTTACACCTGGAAAATTGTTTGGTTGATTGATACTTTACTAACTGACGTAGCTATATGAGATAAGAACGGCATTTGTCAAAAAATGTATAATTGAGCATTTGAACACAAAAAGAAAAGAATACTATTTTTAAATATTAGAAAAAAATATAATAAAAGGTATTTCCTTCATTTAAAATCCTTTTTGGTCAGGCCAATCAATTCTTCAGACGAAATGTTGAACACTTTTGAGGCATCAAGTCAAAACACTGCTAATGAAGGACTGGGGAAGTTTGTCCCACTACTTCAGAAACGTTCCTTCTAATTCTTGGGAAATTTATGGGATTAGTTGGCGTCCAGATACTCATTTGACAAAAATACCTCAAATATGTGCTATTGGGCTCATGAACACGAGGATCATTTTGTTTGTATGATTCATTTCTCCAAAAGAAAGTCATTCACTGAGTTAGTTTGAAGTGGTTTTGAATAGTATGATGTGGCTACATTATTATAAAGTCATCTCTAACTGCTGCAGCGTAAAGTCATTCACTGAGTTAGTTTGAAGTGGTTTTGAATAGCATGATGTGGCTACATTATTATGAAGTCATCTCTAACTGCTGCAGCGTAAAGACATTCACTGAGTTAGTTTGAAGTGGTTTTGAATAGCATGATGTGGCTACATTATTATAAAGTCATCTCTAACTGCTGCAGCGTAAAGTCATTCACTGAGTTAGTTTGAAGTGGTTTTGAATAGCATGATGTGGCTACATTATTATGAAGTCATCTCTAACTGCTGCAGCGTAAAGACATTCACTGAGTTAGTTTGAAGTGGTTTTGAATAGCATGATGTGGCTACATTATTATAAAGTCATCTCCAATTGCTGCAGCGTAAAGTCATTCACTGTGTTAGTTTGAAGTGGTTTTGAATAGCATGATGTGGCTACATTATTATAAAGTCATCTCCAATTGCTGCAGCGTAAAGACATTCACTGTGTTAGTTTGAAGTGGTTTTGAATAGCATGATGTGGCTACATTATTATAAAGTCATCTCCAATTGCTGCAGCGTAAAGTCATTCACTGAGTTAGTTTGAAGTGGTTTTGAATAGCATGATGTGGCTACATTATTATGAAGTCATCTCTAACTGCTGCAGCGTAAAGACATTCACTGAGTTAGTTTGAAGTGGTTTTGAATAGCATGATGTGGCTACATTATTATAAAGTCATCTCCAATTGCTGCAGCGTAAAGTCATTCACTGTGTTAGTTTGAAGTGGTTTTGAATAGCATGATGTGGCTACATTATTATGAAGTCATCTCTAACTGCTGCAGCGTAAAGTCATTCACTGAGTTAGTTTGAAGTGGTTTTGAATAGCATGATGTGGCTACATTATTATAAAGTCATCTCCAATTGCTGCAGCGTAAAGTCATTCACTGAGTTAGTTTGAAGTGGTTTTGAATAGCATGATGTGGCTACATTATTATGAAGTCATCTCCAATTGCTGCAGCGTAAAGTCATTCACTGTGTTAGTTTGAAGTGGTTTTGAATAGCATGATGTGGCTACATTATTATAAAGTCATCTCTAACTGCTGCAGCGTAAAGTCATTCACTGAGTTAGTTTGAAGTGGTTTTGAATAGCATGATGTGGCTACATTATTATAAAGTCATCTCCAATTGCTGCAGCGTAAAGTCATTCACTGTGTTAGTTTGAAGTGGTTTTGAATAGCATGATGTGGCTACATTATTATGAAGTCATCTCTAACTGCTGCAGCGTAAAGACATTCACTGAGTTAGTTTGAAGTGGTTTTGAATAGCATGATGTGGCTACATTATTATAAAGTCATCTCCAATTGCTGCAGCGTAAAGTCATTCACTGAGTTAGTTTGAAGTGGTTTTGAATAGCATGATGTGGCTACATTATTATAAAGTCATCTCATATTGCTGCAGCGTAAAGTCATTCACTGAGTTAGTTTGAAGTGGTTTTGAATAGCATGATGTGGCTACATTATTATAAAGTCATCTCCAATTGCTGCAGCGTAAGAGACTACAATATGTCTGAGGATTTCATCTCTCTAGGTAAAAAGGTATTGTTGAAAAAGAGTGGGAAATCATATTTCGATGTCTCAAAGAGTTTAGAATTAAATAATGGTCTAATGAGAGTTGTTGCATGTCTACCACATTGCCCAGATCTTTGGCTAGCATTTCCAGTCTCCTAAAATGCTTCCAGATCCATTCTGGGAATCACTTTTTGTGAAATCGAATGACTGTTGCTACTTCGAATTGTGTTTGGCTCTTCTCTAACGGGCCAAACCTTGGATTCGGTTGAATGAGACATCGCACTCTTCGAAATAATGCATTTACTGAAACCAAATACCATTCGCTGCCGCTAAAGCATCTTTTTCGACATCGAACTCAAAACTTGCATACTGCGAAGTTTGAAAATGGCAAAAATTTGCATTTGGGACTCTCTTCTTCCATTTTACGTAAAAAAAAATGTCTTATACAGTTATTTTATGAAAGACTTAACAATGTTCATTAATTTTTCCAAACAATGTACTTTAACAATTTTTTCAAAGAAAATTTTATTATTTAAAATGATTTAATAATAAGAAATTTAATAATTTAATTAATTAAAATAATTAATATTTTATTAATTACTTAGATTACTAATTAATTAAAATTATTGAAATGGTATAACAATAAGAAATTTAATTATTTTACAGGTATTAATTAAATTACTAATTAAATACTGAAATTTATAAATAAATTTCAGTAATATTTGGGTTCAGAAAATTTTTGGTGCAAAATGAAAAACATCACAACTTTTATAAAATTGACAGAAAAAATTCCTTTACCATTTAGTAGCTCCAATGCTAGAAACAAATAAAAGCAAATTTCAAGTCACTAAAAGTAACAATTATTAATTATTATTCGCACACAGTCACACAATTCAACATCCAAAATATTCCTGATTAATTTCAGAATTAAAAATAGTTTGTTTCAGCAATTGTAAAAATTTTTCAGTTTATTTTGTTTTCAGGAATTTTTTCTACTAATGTACCTTAAAATAATAGTAACGTTTAATTAATTATTCGACTTATTGATACATTACACAAGTAACGAGGTTCTTTTGTGTTGTAATAATGAGCTCATTTGTATAATCAACCGCCCAACTTGTCTAATGGTCAGCGTGTCTGACTGCGGATAGGATGGTCCTGGGTTCAAATCCCGGTTCGAGCATGGATGTACTTTTTCTCTCTCTATCTATCCCGTCTTTGTCCTTTCCTTGTAGGAGTGTATGGTAGCCTACCCTATATAAACGGGTCCCTATGGCATGTGTGTACTGAGGAATTCGGACTCCACACCAAAATAGGGTTCAATTGAAAAAGTGGAGCAGGGCACCCCATATTGCCAGCCTGGCTGACACACGACAACAACATTTGTATAATCAAAGAAATCGTGCTTAGAAAAACATGGTTATACTAGGAAACAAATCTTTGCATTATTTTTATTAATCCATAATTAAAGTATATAATTGGAAAAAAATGAACTACTAAGATTCAATCTCTCGACTTATATTAATCACTTTTTTACGTATAACATAGTAATTAGAGGATATTAAACGTACAGCTTATTCGTTATGCAGAAGATAAACTTAATGATTTCAGTTTCTAATTATATTGTAAATTTGTGTGATATGAGCGAGAGTTGAAGCGTACTAATTAGAGAAATTATAATAATTCATCTCCAACCAAAATCTTGAAAAAGACAAAAAAAAAAAAAAAAAAAAAATGGAGCAAAATTTATATATTTATTTTAATATTATACTTTTTTATATCCTTAGTTATATCCTTATTTGTAGATAGAGTATAAGAAAATACGGTTTATTAATTTTTATATAGTCACTCACACACACAAGATTAAATAATAAAGAAATAAACCTTTCTCTTTTTAATATTCCAGAAGTTTTCTGAAAAAATTTACTGAACACAATAAGAGTTTCTAATTTTTGGCTGATGTAAGAGTTAATTAATAAGTGCTGCATCAACACTTTTCAAGAGTAATTTTAGAAAAAATATCTTTTTTATAATGTCCTTAAATGACCATCTTAGAGAAATAGTATCACTTCTATGCAGAAGCTGTGTGATCAAATTAATGCATAAGAAATGTTCCTTTTTTAGGTGGTGATGACAAATTATTAATATTAATTATAAAAATATTTAAAATTATAAGCAAATCAAAATAATTTGGATTATTTTGTTAAAATATTTCGTAGTTTGTAATAGAGAAAGAACGTATTAATAATCGGTGTTTAGAGATCAATTGATAGTAAAATTTCTTTGTAAGTTGCCTTTGATTACTCGGCAATTTTAAAATATGATTAATAAATTAGAAAATTACGTAATATAGAAAGGATTATTTTACGCATAAGATATTTATATTGATAGAGACTGCTGCCAATATTCTCTTAAAAACTTATGAATTAAATAATTTATTATAACACGTACTTCAATAAAAATTCAAACAAGAAATGTTGTTAGAAATGCTTTATTTTATATTACATAATAATAAGAGACAATGTATTATGATCAAAATGTATTATTTTTATAAAAAAATTATTTCAATATTTGTTCTATTAAAAATATATAATGTAGTTTATTTGATAACAAAAGAAAGTTTAAATGCTATAATTGCTTAAAAAGCTTATATTTTTATTTTCTGTTTTAAATTTAAAGAGAAAAAAATAAGTTAAATATTTTTTTAGCTATAAATGAGCGACATTATTTTCGAAATTTAATTTGTCCTTACAGAAAAAAAGCACTTACTTTTATGCTTATGCCACTGAATAACGTTTGAGAAATGAACGTCTTTTCATCAGTATTTACGGTTAAACATAATTCTTGGCATGCGTATACTTATTTTCCCGTTTAGATATTTTATGAATTTGCATAAAATCAAGGGCAATCATAGTCTTATGAAATACTCCTTGCTCATACCAGGTGTATGCATACCAAATGAGACGATTGATAACAGATGTCGCCACACTTACACGCAAACGTTATGAAACCGTGACACGTGATTTTTTATAGTTTGACCTTTGATACTCACGTTTAGTTTACATTTGGAGGAGTTTCAGCTTGCAAATGTAAACTAAACATTGTTTTTTTACGTTGTTGAATAGTTGAATTTTATGCCTTCCGACTACGACTTACGGACAGCATTAATTTTTTGTTACCATCTGAAGAAAAATGCTGCCAAATCGCATCAAATGATTGTAGAAGCATACGGTGGCAATGCTCTGAGCCAAGTGCAGTGCTACAGGTAGTTTGAAAAATTTCAAAATGGTGGTTTCGATCTGAGAAACGAGAAGCGTGGTAGACCAGCAAAATAATTTGAAGATACTGAATTGCAAGCATTACTCAATGAAAATGATGGCCAGACACAAGAACACCTTTCAAAACAATTGAATGTTGACCCGTCGTCTCAAGGCAATGGGCAAAATAATAAAGGTCGGTAGATGGGTACCACATGAGCTAACGGACCGTCAGAAGGAAAACCGAAAAATCGTGTGCGAAGTGTTGCTTGCCCGTTACAAACGCAAGTCATATCTCCATCGTATTGTGACTGGCGAAGAAAAATGGATTTATTTTGAGAATCCCAAGCGTAATCGATCATATGTTGACCCCGGACTTCCATCCAAATCGACCGCAAGGCCGAATAGCTTCGGCCGCAAGACAATGCTGTGTATTTTCTGTGAAAAATTCTATATGGCATGATGTTCAGCACCAGGTGAAAAAAATTGAAAAAAAGATCAAACGAAATTTATGAAGGATATTAAATAATTCTCATCATGGTAATAGTTTCAAAACTTAGATTTTTATTATATGTCATGATCCTAATTATTATAGGATGTAAATGAAATTGTATAATTGAAAGGAATTCATTCATATGGAAAAAATTGTTTTGAAACCTTATTCTATTGACACTTTTCATTAATCCGAAATTCTATTTCACATAAGCAAAGTATAATATATTATAAAAATTGTTGAATATGTAATATATACATACTATTTTTCTTAAAGTAACATGTAAAATTTTTCATCATGAATTAAAAATATGATTTTATTTAAATAGTATTTTATTGTTTTCATAAAAATATCCTGTTTTTAAATTGTGATAAAAAATTTTATAGCTTTATTTTGATAAAAAAAATCATTGGCGAATTTGTATTAAATGCTTTTCATATTGATTCAAGAAAGACCGTGTATGCTAATAAATAACACAATTAAGAGATTAATACTATTAAAATATTATTTCAGATAATATATATATTTCACACACACACACATTTAGTATTATATAATTAAAGATTTAAGATTATATATTTAATTCTTCTAAATAAATGAAGCTACTTATGCCTCATAAAAATATACATGTTCATGAATAAAAGATAAATTGACATTTCGAAAGTATACATATTTAGTATTTAAAATATTTTACAGCCATCACACACAAGCTCGAATGAAGCGATTCTCATTTAAATATATGGAACATTTATTCGACTAATTTCAATCCCAAAAGTATGCTTAGAGACTTATGAATATTCAGAGTAGTGTTAATTTACTAGAGTTAATGCAAATGTTATAGCTGTTAAACTGTAACTACTTCCAATAAGATAAAAATTAAATACAATAAACCAATTATAGTAATTTATATGACTCAGCTAAGGTGACAGTACACGTATTTGCAACTATATTAAAATTTTTTAAAAAAAGTATTGAAATAATTATTTAAAACTCTTTAAGTATTTTTTAATTCCATACAACTATCAGATTCTCTAATGTGTTACTCATCTTACATAAATGGAATACGTTTTAAAATAAAAAAAACGTTGGTACAAGTTCAGTATCCCCATACATATGATTTATCGCCAAATCTGGAAACCGTTGTTTGCATTGTAGTGTTGCCGATTTCAGTTTTTGTTTTCATTGTAGTGTTGCCAAATTTAGTTTTTGTTAATATTCTTATTTTTTGGTTGCCAGATTTCGTTTTTCTCTTGTTTTACATAATTTTTACGTTATATATGTGCTTTTTTCTGTGGCAACAGCTTTTTTAGTTTAACTTCGAGAACTTTCTTTGTTCTACGTTTTAATTGGTAATCATTTTACTTTTGTTGGCTGTTGTTGCTGCAATTAGGGGATTCTCCTCAGTTGTGTTTCGTTGTTACCAGCGTCCAAACATCGTAACAATTTTTTTTTAATATTTCTTTTACATTATTAATTTTTATTTGGCTTATTTATAATATATAATTTTTAATTTATTCATGTATTTTCTTTTATATTTCTAAAATCGTTAAATTATCTTTGTTCCTATTAATTTCTTTTTTCCTATATTTCGTTTTCTTAATTTAATATTATCTTATAGATTTATTTCAACTGATTATTTTAGCTAAAATTAAAGAAACTAATGATGGATATTTTACGTTTTCAAGCTCTAGACCAACAGCTGGAAAACCCGAAATTGTTAATAGAATTTTTTTAGTTCAATTAGCTCAGGATTCGCAATTATTAATTAATTTTTTAACGGAAATTGGATTTGGAGAAGGTGTAATTATTTTATTTAAATTCTATTGCTTACATGTATTTTTTCATTGCATTCGTGTTTCATTTTTATTTACTTAAAAAGTGTATATATTAAAAAAATGTTTTAATTATGTTTTTTTTTAATTTTTAAAAAAATGTATATATTTAAAAAATAAGTTTTTGCATGCTTTTTTAAATTTTATAAAGTGCATATATTTAGAAAAATATTTTTTACATCCTTTTATTGTAAAATTTGATAACTATTTTTGCTGAAATTTGATTACTTGAGACTCACTTTAGAGGATGTTCGCAACAGCCCTCTCCTGGTGCTTGACTTTGCTAGGGTGCATGGAGTCATGGATTTAATCTAGCTGCCGCTAGATCCTGAAGGATTGGACATAATAACAAGAACAACTAAAATGTGACACTGGTGACAAACGAATAAAATGTCGAAATAAATATACTAATAGGCATGTCAGCTTAAGTTCATGTCAAGTATAAGTCCATTATTTATATTTATTTTCCTTTTTAAATTTTCTAAAATGCTTATTTTTCAATCGAACTTCGGGAAATTTCTCGTGTTAATAAACGCGCGACTAGCTTGGCGACAAAAAACAATTCGCCGCGTTCGCCAATATATGGGGATACTGAACTTGTTCCAAAACGTTTTCTTCGGAAAGAAAAAGATGTAAGCTATTAATAGACCTCCTGAAAGGCTACCATATGTGGTCACCATGATTAAAATCAGAAGATGGCGTCCGTCCTGACATTTGGACTGAAGCTTCTTCTTGAAACTAGAAGCAGAGTGAGTGTTAAAATTTCCATTTTCGTTAGCACTGAAATTTCGACGTTGCAATACACACGACTCTATAGGCCAAGTTGAAATCACTTTTCTTTAAAAATGTATATCTTCTGGATTTGTTTCCCTTTCTCATGCGTCTGACGGAAAATATCGAGTGTTTCTTTGTGTTCTTATATGTAAAATCCATCAATCATTTTATAGAGTAAATAAGAGTTTGTTCCATGAGCAGGATATATCTCCTTTAATTTTTCATGTGATCTACAAAACTAATCGATTCTCGCGCTCCCTCTGGCGGCTCGAAACGTGTATTACAAGCAATTAAGTACATGGCTAAATTTTATACAGCCTTCTGATTATTGTTCTTCCTGTATCTTAAATAAGTTAAGATCTAAGATGCATCTGAATTTTATTGTGGTAAAAATAAATTGCCAGCTAGAATTTATTTTTATTCTTTAGCTATCTCTAAATTGCATAATTTACCATTGTTCATTAACAGATTTTTCTCCTTAAGAAACTGGTTTTAAACTCTATCGTACTTAAAAAACTATTGTACTGATAATCTTCTGAACATTATACTTCACACAGCTTCGTAACTTATTGGAATTCTAAACATTTCAAACTATTTTTAAATGATTTATTTGATCTTTTTTTTAAAATGTGTTTTGTTCAAATTTTTTGTGGTTTGTTGAATTTTGATTTTTTTTGTATACATAATTTGAATTATTTTTATCTCATAATGCTTTATTAATATTTAAATGAATCTAAATCTGCATTTATCAAACACAAATTTTAAATTTTTCTTAAAAATGCAATAACAAATTACATTTTCAGTGTTCTTATGCTAAGTATGACAATTCTTGTACATTATAATGAAGAAAATATTTGAAATGAAAATATTTTTTTATTAAGTAAAACGAAGGGGAATGTTTATGTTGTTCTTTTCTTGTAGAATAAAGTATTTTTAAGTTGGCATCGTAAACTATTTCCCTCCTTAAAGAAAATTAAGCATTTTACTCCTCGTAAGAATTTAAAAGTTCATGAATAAAAGATTAAGTGCTACTTGAAATCATAAATTTTATGAGAATTCCTCTCAATATTGTAATACTCAATTGGTTTTACGTATTTTCTTACTTAAGAAATCATTAGAAATTCGATATCTAAATCAGCATCTCATGCGCTTATAAATGTTAATTGAGAGCATAAGAAACACGTGCTCTTTTCTCATGCATTTGGTAAAAAGAGAACAATGATTTCTTCCTTGAAATGTTAGCGAAATTGTTTGCGCTCACCGCGAAGATTTCGTTTTTGAAACTTTATGTAAATGTTTAATATTAACTTCCGTTTCTGAGAATATTTTTAGCATAAAAATGCTAAGTTATTATTCAGAAGTAAATGATTATGTGTATCGCAACAGACAGACATATTAAAGAGAATAAAATCTACTTTGACATATAATGATTTTAGAAAATTTCTTGTAAAATCAAGAAAACGTTCCTAATTTCTTACGAAATTTACAAAAAATATGTTTTTTTTTAATAATTTAAAAATGAATTTTTCCAAAAAACCTTTCACGTAAATAATCATCTTGATTTTTTGAGAAAAAAGAAAATAAACATTGAATATGCAAGTATATCTTTCTTTGATGTGTAAAAAAATATTCAATTAAAATAGATAGTGCACATAAAACTAGAATTAAATAATTAATTTTATTTAGAAACATAAGTCGCAAAATGACGTTATTGATATAGTAGTAAACATTACATATAATTGGAAATTCTTTTAATTATTTGCCTGAGAAAAGCAAAAATATATCTTATTAAAATTATCAACAGTGCCTAAATGTTCTTAAGATTATAATAATCTCAATAATATTAGGAGATCTATAAAAATGCAACTCTTTATCTAGGTTTTATCAATTACACAGAAATCATAGGTCATGCCTGAAATTAAAATAGTTAAAGAATATTTATTCTATTTGTTAGTTTATTCAATTCGTAATAGCATAATTTCGTAAAACATGAACATATCTGTGTCCATAGAGCTTTAATTATTTAAGGAACTAGAGTTTAAAAATTGCTAGAATTTACACTAGAGTTTAAAAGTTCTAGAATTAATTACACTAAAGTTTAAAAATTCTAGTGTCAATTACCATAGAGTCTGAAAATTATAGAGTTTATTACTCTAGAGTTTAAAAATTCTAGTGTCAATTACCATGGAGTCTAAAAATTATAGTGTTTATTACTCTAGAGTTTAAAAACTCTAGGGTCAATTACCATGGAGTCTGAAAATTATAGAGTTTATTACTCTAGAGTTTAAAAATTATAGGGTCAATTACTACGGAGTTTAAAAATTCTAGAGTTTAAAAATTCTAGGGTCAATTACCACGGAGTCTAAAAATTCTAGAGTTTAAAAATTCTAGGGTCAATTACCATGGAGTCTGAAAATTATAGAGTTTATTACTCTAGAGTTTAAAAATTCTAGTGTCAATTACCATGGAGTCTGAAAAAATTCTAGAGTTAATTACGCTAGAGTTTAAAAATTAGTTGTACAACTGATTTACAATGGAAAAATCGAAATGAATCATCAGGCAATGGCATATAGTTAAAGGTTTATTTCTATGCGGTCTCTAACTATTTAACTCAATTTTCCAATAAAATGCCATCTTGAACTCATTTTTATATTTTCAAAGAGTAATGTTCAAAACAGTATCAATAATTGTACTGATACTCTTTTGAAAGTTACTTCATACAGCTTCGTAGCTTATGTAGCATATTGGAAGTTCAAAAATTTCAATGAGATTTTATAAAAATGTAACAGCTTTAAAAATTGTTAAGTTAAGAAAAAATAATTTGAAAATTAAATATTATAATTTTTATTTTCACTTAGGTAAATAAACTCCTTGAACTCTTTAAATCTTTATCCACGCTTAATTGAAAATACGCAAAATTAAATGCAAAAAGTTTTTAATGAGCAACAAATAAAAAATATTTAAATGCCTCAAATGAACATTTTTTAAGTATTACTTAAAGAATATTTTGATTCTTGCCCATAATTTAATAGTATAAAAAAATAAATACATCTAATTCTAAAATATTAATTTGTAGTTTAGAATTTTGTTATAGTCATTATATAAGAATTTGTTTAAAAATTATATATACTATTTATGGATTATAATCTTATGATTTCAGTGAGGAATAATATCTAAAATCTTAAGATTATTGTCTTAATTTACTTTATTATCACCTTAATTATAAGCTAATTAATATAGCAAAAATAAACTGTCCACTTCAGATGGAATTTTTCATCTTACTCTTACAAATATTAGTATATATCTGTGCGAATAAAATTAAATGTGCTATTTCCATTGGTTATCAAGAAAACTGTTTTAGACATTTTCATATTAAATTTAAAAAAAAAACAACGTTTCTTGAACTTTTGCAAAGAAAAGTAATAATATTTCCCTTTTTTTGCTGTTGGATTTACTGATGAGGAATTGTAGCTGTCTTATTTTCAAAACTCATCTGGTTCAAGCCATTTCCTTGATTCCCAGAAGAATTGTTAATTGTGATATATTAGAGAGCATTCATATATTTTCTTCGGGAAATTTAATAATATTTTTTCATCTTATTATTGGAGCGAACATGAAAAGTATGTTATTTGATTTTTAAAGAATTCATTTTTCTCAAACAATTTGATTGAACATATATGACTTAATATACCTAATGACAATATGCAAAAATTTGGAATAAATATCTAAAGAAATTGTTGGATTAAAAATGTATAGCTTTTGGAAAAAGAACCAGTGCTCTCTCTAAAAGTATTATAATAAATGACGAATATAACATAATAATGAAAATAAAATGACAGAAAACACTTCATGGTTAGGAAACATGGAAAAGTAACTAAATCTAATATTAAAATTTAATTTCAGAATAATTATGTTCGAAAGTTACAATTTTAATGCATATATGTATATGCACCCATACATATCCAGCACTCCTGGAATAACTCAGAAGAAATATAAGTTAAGCTCATAGCCATTTAATATGATTCGAATGACTCCCCATCAGCTGTAATGTACGTCTGTGCTCTGCTGTACAAATTTCGGAAAGAAGTTTTAAAGTCCTCTTTTGGAATGCTCTTTATTAATGACGTTACAATTTTCTTGATGGCTTCGACATGTTGAAATCTTGTTCCCTTCCATGAATTTTTCAGCTTTGGAAAGAGGAATAAGTTTGCGGGTGGTAGGTCTGGAGAGTATGGTGGATGCCACGTCTCAACGATACCATGCTGGGTTGAGAACCATCTCACAGGCGGTGGGTGGGCATTTTCATGTAGTAGCAGCCAATTCCCACTAAAAATAAGGCCTCACTTTATGAATTCATTTTCGTAGTGGGTCAAGAACTTCTATGCAGAACTGCTCATTGATAGTCATGTTAGGAGGAAGAAATTCATGATGATTGAGACCGTCACAATCGAAGAAAGTGATTAACATGACTTGATTTTGGAATTTTTAAATCAAAGTTTTTTCTGTCTTGGTGAACTTGGAGAGAGTTATTCGAAGCTTTGACGCTTGATTTCAGGGTCATATTGATAACACGAAGACTCGTCTCCCGTAACTACACTATCCAGGAACGCACTTTACGAACGAACAGCTAGAAAAATCAAAAAAGAACAAACTACAAACAAACCACTTATCGTAACATCACTAACCGAAAAATAACTGATAAGCCAATAACCTCAATCCCCAGTGGTCACAGCTTAAACAGTGTGCCTTCAGTACCGATTGTACAGCAGTCAACCGATAAAAATTTAACTAGTCTAACCTGCAACAATACAACTTGTCTCCAAGCTAACTTACAACGAAGCAGATCGGCAATTGCCCAAATTTCACCATACATAGTCACTAACAACATCGATATTAGTTTAATACAAGAACCGTACACATTGATAAGAAAGCATAAGGGGGATACCTCTTAGATGAAATCCATTGTGGCCATCATTGAGGATGCCCCCTTTAATCCCACAATAATTCAATCAACAAGAGACCTCGTAGTGATTCAGCTGGATCTGCAACCACGTCCTTTACTTCTTGCCCACCACCACTTCACCTTACTTGCATCCAGCTAGCACACAAAACTAGGGTACTGCAACTGCAGGAAACTACTGTGTTGGGAAACCAACCCTCAGTGCTTCTGATTACGAATATCCTGTGCATATCCTGTCCATCCCTCAAGAAGACTTAAGGGGATACACATCCACAATCTGCCCTCCAAATCCCCCTCAACAGCACAAGGTTAAATCAAACTAACAACGCCTTACAATATCTATACGGATGGATCACATATTGACGGTAAAACAGGTGTGGCCCTAATAATTTGCTATGAGGACAAACAACATCAAGAATACAAAATTAAGCTGAGGAATAAGAACTCAGTCTTTCAGGCAGAAGCCATAGCCGTTTTCGAAGCTGTCAGCATCATTGACATACAAGGCCTCAGATCTGCAACCATTTGGTCTGATAGCTCATCAACTTTTCATGTGTTCACTACACACATTACCAATTATACATGTCATACAGGAAAAACTAGCAGCTGCAACTACTCACATCAACCTAAGTTTGATTAAAGCGCATCGAGATAGTTATTTCCTTGTCTTGGTGAAATAAGGGATTATTAAAGAGTCAGATTTTCAAAACTAAGTTTATTTTTACATGAACATATCTTAGTGTGACGACCAAACATAACATCTGTAGCCCGTCTGCTCGATAGGGGAGCTGAACCAAAGAAGGTTCGAGAGATTTTAATCCCCGGAAAAGGTTACAGCATACTGGTCTCTCATTCGTTAAAATAAAGGCGCGAGAGGACATCATCGGTCAATTCGACATTCCTTAACTCTATTTGGAAATGTACATTTGGAATTAAACAATAGTGGTGGCATAACACATACATTTTGTTAAAAAGGCCTAAATATGTAATAAAAAGGTACAAACTACAGGATATGAAAAACAAATAACAAATATATATATATATATATATATATATATATATATATATATATATATATATATATATATATATATATATATATATATATATATATATAACAAATACATTGCGTATAGTACTATTTTCTTCATAATTTTGGATTTCGCTAATAAAAGTGGAAACATGTTATTCCCTCTATGTTTTCAATGGAAAAAGAAACAAAGATTAAACTCACTGTAAAATTTCATTGTTCATTTCCCTTAGAAAATTTGTATTAATAATAAGAACGGATGATATTGAATAAATCTCACATTAAAATCTCTATCATTAAAGATATCATTCCGCGCCCATTTGAAGAATGTTTTGTAGTAAACATTTTTACAAATTATAGAAAAGCATCTATATCACTTGTATAGTTGAGCTTTAATTAGTAAAGGTTGTGTTAAAATGCATTGTTTAACAGTTCTTCTAAAATTTCCAGCTAAACTACTTAATGATAATGAGATATGTTTCTATTGTGTAAATAGTTTTAATAAACAGCCAAATGCATTGAACTTAACGAGATTAGTTGTAACATCTTAATTTAATTCAAAAGAGAATCTTTAATTAGGTACAATAATTAAATTTTTCTCATCAAATAAATTGGGTCTTTTATCAATATTTATGTATTTATATTATAGGAATGAATTCAATTAAACATATTTTGAATAAAAGGGGAGTGACTATGTTATAAAATATTGAATATTGCTTCTGAATGGAAAAATCTGATTCTTATATATATATTTTTATTGTATCAAAAATAGTTTTTTTCAAAATACTTTTTAAGTCAGTTTTAATCATATTTAGTGCGTTATTATTTAGTGTAACTCTCGTTTACAAATAAATAGTCTAAGTTTTTAAAAGAATTTATGTCTTACAGATTATATTTTTATTGAATAAATGATACATCATAAATGATACATCACTTATACATTGTGAATTGTTAGAATTAAAGTATTTGTATTCAAAATCCCGATAAAAACTTTTGATTTTTAAGAAAGTCACATACATTTCATCTACAGTTGACAAAATGTTTATTTGTATACTTCAGTTTTAGAATTTTATAGCAAAATAAAATAAGGTGACCAAGTTAAAATTGCAGAAATATATTCTATTGAGGTAAAATAATAAATATCAACAAAAAAACAATCACATAAATTTTAGTTGATTAATGAATAAAACTTTATAAAAACTATACAAAAGGTGTATTTGTACACTTATTTAGTGACAAATTTTAAACATAATTATAATTATTTTATAGAAATCTAAGGTTTGTATGCATTCCACTAGATTTTACAATTGCTTCAAGGTGTCTTGGTATTGATTCTATTAACTGTTTGGTCGTTTCTTGATCTATTTCTTCCCAAATTTCCATGTATGCTTCTTTCAAACTATTTTTCCTTGTAATATTTTTTCAGACTTGAAAATCCAATAGCATCCACAAATTTTCAATTGAATTTATATCCGGGGATTGTGGTGGAGTTTCAAGGCGTCTTGGCGCATTATAAAGCAACCATGTTTTAGTAACTATCGCAGTGTGTTTTGGATCGTTAACGTGTTGAAATAAGAAAATGTCTTTGATACCCAATTTTCTAGCACTATCTAATAAGTTATGCCGCAACATATCAATGTAACCTAAAGCTATCATTTTTGTGTCAATAAAGTGTAATTTTCCAACCCCGCCATGAGCTATACAACCCCAAACCATCACATTTCCACCACCATGTTTCAGGGTCTGAAGTACAATTTTACTATCACAGGGCTGTTTTATTTTTCGCCAGATTTTTCGGAAATTAGGATTTAAAAAAATTTCAAACTTACTCTCATCTGAAAAATTAACCTTTTTCGAGAAATCCATGGATTTGTCTTTGTATTTCATAGCAAATTATAAACGCTTTTTTCTATTAACTTTAGAGATCATTGTTTTTTTTTCTCGGATTTCTGCACCTTAAACTAGCACTATGTAACACATTTTTGATTGTTTGAGCGGTCACTCTAATGTTAGAAGATCCCAGAAGGTAATCTGCACTTTTCTGAGCAGAAATTTGTGGTTTTCTAATAGCTCATTTAAAAATACTTCGTTTATTCCTTGAAGCTAAATTACTCGGGCCACCTGGCCTGAGTTCATTTTCAACGAGTCCTATATTTTTTTATTTTTTTATGTAATCAATAATAGTTATAAAGGGTAATTTAACCATCTCTTGAATTTAGCGATAATATTTTCCACTTTTATTAAGGTTAACAATATGAGTTCTCATGTCTAAAGAGACTTCTTTTGATTTCGAGGCCATTTCTCAAATTTTCTCTACGAGTGACCTTTACTGTTAAGAAAGATAACCTTCAATGTTTAATAAATACAAACTATCCAAAAAAATTAACTATCATGTGAAAAATTACATGAAATGATAGTAATACTTACCGGAGATATAGGTATACAAATATACTTTTTGCAAGAAATTTTCCAAGTTTGTAAGATTTAAGTTTTATTTTCAATTATTTCAAAATATTTTTTCCGCTTACTTAGAAATAAACAACTAAATCACGTTCACACATTACAAGAAATAAAATAGCTGCTAATATGTTTCTAAACTTTAAAAAAAAGTGGTGTACAATAATCATTTTGCCTACTGTATCTTTTTACAATTTTCTTTTTTCTAGAGTTGCTGAAAGGGCATTAAATTAATTGGCATTTAGTATTTTAAGCTTATTACTAGAATATGTAAAAATGCTCATAGACGGGCTACAGTATATCAGAATACCATGGTTGATAAATCACTTTTTAAAAATTTTCTTCTTTGAATTGATTATGTTCTTCCACTCTTCTTATTTTTTCGAACAAGATTTTTATAAGCTATTTGTTTTCACATGCTGTTGTCATTTTTCTCTGTTATTGCATAGAAAATGCGAAGATAATCTAACATGAATACAGTTGTAGTTGTCAGTTAATGTTTATAACTCTAAAACTTTTACAAATCAAAGAATAAATGTAAACTTTTGAATACAAATTTCTCTAACTCTTGAAATTTTATTTATAAATTTATTGATTGAATTTTAAACAGCTTCTTATATGAAATGCAAATTCAAATTTTTAAGAACTATTTTCTAAGTAAAGGGCACTGTTACAATAACCTTTGTAAAATGGATTAATTTCTTATTTTGAAACAAATAACCTAAATTATTTGCAATACTGATTTTTAAATACAGTTTTTTTCAAAACACAATGCTAATACTTGATAAGATACATTATATTTTTATATTTATGATTGAGCGAAATTGCCAAAGAATTCTTTAGAATTTTCAATAGTTTATGCCCAAGTGCTTACTCCAATATATATGAATAATTTTGATAATAACTAATGTTTTATGTGCATTTAATATTTGTTGTCGTTACTAATGGCACTTGGACAAGCCAAGCGCGCTATGCCTTGGCTATGTGAATTTAAGTCAATTGGGAGCGTCTGTCATTTAATCAGAGCACCATGAAGGTGAAAGTATGACTTTTGCTCTTCCAATCCTCCGATAGATGGCAGCACCAGAGGATCAACTCCTTCAATTTTGGTATTGTTTGAAGGGGGAGTAAATTTTTCCAGACAATTTCTCTCATGGTAATTGCTCAACGACCGACCACAGGACTTTCGATTCCACAGATTTTTAACGAGCACGTAATATTTATTTTAGATGAATATTATCAATGGGTGTTATTTTAATGTAACTTGGTAATTTTTTAAATATTTTTCACAAAAATAAATATTAGCATTTTATTTAAACTGAATATAAATATTTTATCAATGGCGCCTGAATTTGAATGTTTTTCTTCATTTTTTTATATTCTGTCAAAAAATATCTATTCTAAATGAACTGTGGCATTTCTCGCATTCTTGAATTTAAAAAGCATTTTTTTTTGTGTGTGTTCTCTCTCTCTCTCTCTCTCTCTCCACTAGATGATGTTTTGAAGAATGAGAAAATGCATCTGCATGCCATTTCAAGTTTTAAAAATCCCAATAAAGATATATTTTAAAAATGTTTTGTGAAAATCCACAATATCTAATTTATTTATTTCAAATGAAAAGTTAAAATACTCTTATATTACTATCTGTCTCCACTGAATTTTTTGCGAAAATTATAATTTTTTATAGGAAATTATCAATCAAAATTCATTTCTAGGTACTCGTTAATTTATTATAGGTTTTTTCTCATGTAGATTTGATCTTTGAATTCTATCCTCAATCATCTTCAATAAGGAGGGCATTTTTTGCACAAGCTTCTCACCCCAATAAAGGTGCTAGCTATAGATTAGGACTTCCCGGTTTTGAAATAGAATGGGTTATTTTATATCAATTTTGACACAAGTTTAATGCAAATGGTAATAGGCATTTTAAAATTTCAATTAAGGAATTCTTTCTAAAAGTTTAGTTACTACAATAACTTACCAAACTCTTGAAATTTCTAGCTGATGAGTTACTGAAAAGTTCTTGCTTAAAATAATTTATTACGAAACTGACTGATTCAAAAAGACGCTGTACAATATATTAAGCAATATTTTTATGGTATTCAGCATATTACTATAAATTCATTTTGACAAATTGTAACTTATATTTAAAAATTAAAATTATAGATTCACACCATTCAAATAACAAAATTCCAATTTATATTCTGCGGGAGTTTATCTCATTTTTCCTTGTAACTTGAAATTGGCAATTCAAAATGCCACAAGTAAAATAAAATGAGTTACAAATTAGAGGCAATAAAATAAAAGTTTTAAATAGTAGGATAACCCCTCATTGGCAACCATTGTGTTTATTTTTTTTGTCACTAAGTTAAGCGCATGTTTTAAAACTGGAAATTTCTCAAGGTTTCAAAAATATACATTTTAGAAATTTTTAAATGGCACAGATGCCGTATAATCCACGATTCCAAATTCTAAAATTTTTTGGCGATGAATAAATGTTGACAAGATGACGTTTCGTGACGAGCATGATGACGTCAGTACTAGGGTTATCAAAATAGAATATTCTACATAATTCTTATAGACCTCCATATGTATGACATAATAAAATCGAGATTACCAGGTAAGAAAACCCTCCAAAACATCGCCAATCTCAGAATTTGGAACCATAGATTATACGGTAACTGTGCCCTTTTAAATCATATAATAGTATAAAAAACTAAAAAGGTATTACTGGAAAATGAATCAAAATCTATTATGTTAGGTTTTGTTTCCCTCCAAAATATCCGGTAAAAGAGATAAGTAAATAATAATGGTCTTTCTTCATATGACGTCAAACTCACATGTCGAATATGTTCGGTGATATTTATACTGTTTAATACATCCGTTGTATTAACTGCGTTGAATTTGAACATAATAGCTTACAAGTAATTCTGGGGTTATATTTATTTCACCATTTTTTTGTTTATCTCTAATCCATCTATGTTAGTTTCACATTTCACAGTGAAACTAATTTTGTAAAACGTTACTATGGTAATATAAAATGGTGACTAAGTTTAAACTACAGAGTTATTTTGGCAAAAAAATATTGGCAGTTTTCAATGCTACAACATTTTTTTTCCAATGGTGGGCACAAAAGGGTGACTGAACCCTATGTCTCAACAAGGCCAGAGACTGCTACACATTTGTCGTTACCCAGCGGGCACCTGTGGACCAAGTCACGGAGGCGAGTAGCGTTGCCCGCGCCATACCGCTACAAACCCGTTTATAGGGTGGGACACATTCATACAACATCACAGAAGAAAGGACAGAGAGAACAGAGAAGGAAATAAGCATCCATGCCCGAACAGGGATTCGAACCCGGGACCCACAGCTCAGGAGTCAGGAACACTAATCACTCAGCCAATCGGTCGGCATGCTACAATATAAACTTATTTATAATCATGTATATAATTTCCTATAAGATAATTCTGACTACAAATTAGTCTTGCCACGATAAAACCTTTTTTTTTCTTCTACAAAATACGATTTTACATCTATTTGCATTTTACAGCTATATTTTCTAAATAAGTTCTTTAAATTAATATTAACAGAGGTAGATTTTGAAGGAAATCTTAAAATATCTGATTCTTGAATTCCATTTTCTTCGAGCCATTTTTCACTCGCAAAGATAGTGGAAGAGAGTCAGGCTGTATGTCGTTGTTTCCCACAAACTACGACATGGAAATCAAGTAGAAAGTGCGAAGTTTCTAATTTACTTCCTTGTAGAGAGATATTTTGTCTTACAGAAAGGGGTAAGACCACTGCTTCTTTCAGAAGAAGTGGAATTGGTGTCCAGCGTGGAAGAACTGCAGCAGTTCTAAGAACTGAGTGATATATCGAATCAGAGATTTTTCGGTCTGATAAGCTTGCAAATGTAAATACATAACATCCATAGTCGAGGCTACTTGTAATGAAGGACTGAAAATTTTGAAGTAAGTGATTGCTTTTTGCTCCCCATCTGTTACCTGCAATAGCTTTTAAAACATGAATTTTCTGCTGGATTGATTTTTTTTCATTGGAAACTTATACTTGAAGGTTAAGTTATTAGTAAAATAGAGACCCAGAATTTTTATGTGTTTAGACCAAGACATAGGTAATTGGTTGACAATTAGTTCAAAATTTACAGTAGATTTTTTGGAAGATAAATCAATAACTGAGTATTTTGAGGAATAAATATATAGTTTCCATTCTGTACATCATTGTTAAAGTTTTATGATTGCAGTCTACATTTTTTGCTGAAGACTTTCTTGTGATGAATGAGCAGCCAAAAGGATTATGTCATCAGCATAAATAAAACACTGGATGTCAGAAAAGAGAACTTCGTAAATATCTGATATATAAATCATGAAAAGAAAGGGAGAAAGAACACTGCCTTAAGGAACACCTCTATTAGAGAAAGTGGATTGAAAAAATTCCTCGACATTTCACTCTAAACTTCCATCCGATAAAGAATCCAATATCCAATGAGCAGCATTTCCTCTGATATCAAATTGGAGGAGCTTATAAATAAGACCGTCTGGCCACACTGAATCCTAAGCTTGAGATATGTCCACAATTGCGCCTATGATATATTTTCTGTGTGAGCGTAAAGCAATAATATGGATGATGAACCATAGAAAGAACACTATCGCAGCCTCTATGAGTCATAAATCATGATTTGGATAAAAATATTTGGTAAAAAAGATATGATATATAAGACGTGATTTAATATCATGCTTTTCTTGACCTTACATAAAACATTTGTAAGAGATATTGGGCAATAAGGATTTACTGATATAGTATCTTTCACAGTTTTCATCATAGGAACTATGATGAATTTTTTCCAAAATGGGGTTTTTTCCCAAAAGTAATACATAACCAAGAATTATTTATGAGTGACAAAAAGGATCGTAAAGATATGTTTGATAGACCTTTCAAAATATTTAATCAGGACCAGCTGAAGTATTTTTACATTTAGGAATCGCCAATTGGAACTCTGAGAGAGAGAGAGTATGCAGAGTTATACTCTAAATCAAAGTTTGATCTTAAATGTAGAGGTAGTACTTCACTTTCTCTCTCTCTCTCTCTTTCTCAGATTGACGAGAATAAAATTTGGCAAACACGTTAGGTGATCTAAAGGGTCCTAAATAATTGAAGTTTCATCAGATATTAGAAGATGATGAGTTGGTGAGTCAGAAGATCTATTTTTAAGTCTTTTAAGAATAGAATAAATCTGTTTAGATATATCAGAACTTGTTATAGTTTTATCTCAGAAATTTCTGGAAAGGGTTAAAAGAAGTCGATGAAGTTTTGTAGAAACTCGTTTGTACCGTATCCAGAGTCTGATTAAGAGAACTTTTTGCTTTTCTCCAGAGTTTCCTTTTTTGACAAAAAAAAAAAAAAAACAACATTCCGATTTCCACCACGGAGGATAAGACTTTAACGGAAAGATTTGATTTTTCTGAATTTATCAAGATAGTTTCTGCATAAAATTTGGAATTGATCTACAGAAACTAGTCCGTTATTAGCAATTTGAGTGTTCATTGAATTGAAGAAGCATGTCCATAAAATTCTATTGCGGGAAGTACCTTTCGAATAATCGTTATTGTAGATTTCAACACTTGTTTGAACAGGGACATGGTCACTACCATAACTATCTAAACTGACTGAGAAAGTACAAAAAGGAAAAATATCAGGAGATACAAAGTTATAATCGATAAGGGATGGTGTATGTTGTAGTCCGAAATGAGTAGGCTGAGAGGTATTTAAAAGACAGATGTTGCTATTCAGTATCCAATCGAGGAATTCTGAAGATTCGGGAGAGTTCGAATAACTACGCCGAACTTCGTATATTAAAGTCTGCAATTATTATGAAGGGAGGATGAATATTTGATAAGATGCTATGGAACAAAGAACTTGAAAATTTACCGCGTGGGACGTATACATTTACTAAAGTAAGAGATGATTTGGATATGTGGTAATTTTTATAGCTAATGTTTCTGTATCGTTATCTTCTGAGCAGGACATATTTAAAACTTGCACTGAGATTTATCAACAGCAAAAAAAAAAAAAAAAAAAAAGACCTCGATCTTGCTATCTAATCGAAATATTGTTTTATTATAAATTTGAAATAAGTCGGAATTTTTAAGAAACGTTTCGAATTGCTAGGACATCGGAAGATTGAAAGTATGGAAGTTTTACATACGGGCGCTTAGATAGAATGCTTGTTGAATTCCAAGAAATCAAACTGAACATTAAATAAAACAAAAACCTGAACAGTTACTAAAGATCAAAAAAGTGCACTCGTAGAAAAAAAAGTTAAAAAAAATTAGGAATGTTTTTTACGCCTTCTTCCTGACTCAATTCTTTTTACAATGTTAGGTTCTGAATATTTAAGGCTTGGTTGAGGAGACTTCATAATAGGTTGTTCGGGAGATATGTTTTCCTAATTCACAGAATTATTTGGATTTATCTCTCTTGACTGGATAGATCTTACATGACTCTTTCTTGGAGTAGATCTAGAAATTTATCTAATGGGATTCGAACACGTTCGCATGCATTCTTTCATGAATGAGACCCTTTGTTAAACCATTTGATCTTGTCTAGCCTGTATCGCAAGTAAATTTGATTCTAATATAGAAGCCATCTCAGTCATTGCTTTCTTAACAATATCAGTTATTTCACTTTGATTCGGAAAAACAGGAAGATGACTTTTGGTTACACTGGAGTAAAACTGGTTTTTAAATATTTATTATAACGTCTTCTCGCCTCAATAAATGGAAGGTGGTTCATGCTTTTAAAATATAAGAATTGTTTTCTTCAAGCCTCGTAGGGCAGTCATTAGCTGCATGATTTCCCTGACAGTTTATACATTGAGGTGCTTCATTCGCACAGGGAGAGTCTTTATGGAATGTTCTACAGTTTTTACATAGGAAGACGTCTTGTTTGCATTTTTCTTAGGTTGAGTGTATTTATAGCATTTTCCGCATTGACGAACGCTATCAGTAAAAAGAGAAATTGGAATGATGGAATAGAATAATTTAATAGTTTGAAGTAGATGATGTCCACAATGACGCTCACCAAAATATTTTCGCTCAGTTCTTCAGAATTCTTTGCTGTAAATCTTTGTAAGCGTAATATCATTAAGCCATTTTGCGCAATTTCTTCAGCAACCATATGTAAGGGTAGTGTTACATTGTTTTCTTTTATAAGAAATCTTGAAGATATGTATTCAGATTGAAACATGGCGTTAACAATTACTCCAAAAATGTTGGATATCTTGCTTATTTCTACAGCAGTATCTGGGCAATTTATTTCGAATAAAAGCTTAACGGATGTGCTGAATTTGTATTATTTTCTTGTGGTCCTTACAAGTTGAATTATTTCTTGATTTAAATTGTAAGGCTTTTTTGGAATAGATGCAATACCATCAGTAGGAGAGAGGAAAAGGAAGAACTTAGTAATACCATTTTCGGCAGCTAACTGGATAAGTTGTGGAATAGAATATTCGAAAGTCAATAATCTCGGAGTGTTTATTTTTGCAATGCGCAAATCGCAATCCGTATAAATTATTTCAGTCTCTGCTTCAGTCATTTTGAATCCATAATAAAAAAATAAACAACAACAACAAAAAATAAATAAAATGGAAAGAAATAAAAAAAATAAATTAAAAATTTAAATAATAAAAATAAAAGAACAAAAGTACTCAATCTTAAGTCAATCAAACACTAAGCCAAAGTCAGATGATAATTTCAACTTGAAAAAGGAGAAAAAGTACTAAAGAAAACATTAAATAATGACAAAATAATCAGAGTTCAAAATTTACGTATTTCGCAATTTAGAACAATCCGTCATTTTTCAGAACAAAAAGTTCGAACTGAAAGTAAAACGAATACTTCAAATGCTGTTGCCACTGAAAAGAATGATATATACGAGTAAAATGTGTGTAAAAATAGTAATAAGTAGAAAGTGTAAAATAGTAATAGTAGTAAATGTAAAAATTATGTAAAACACGAGAAAAGCCAAATCTGGCAACTAAAAAATCCAAAAAGCATCAAAAATTCAAATCGGCGACACTATAATCAAAACAAAAGAATCAAACTTTAATAATACAATCAAACTTTCATGTTAGGTATAGTAAAAATTTTAAAATAGTCTCATTACATATGTCTTGTCAATTAAATTTCAGTTAATTTTTAAAAATTTAATCATTTAAAAGGTTATTTAAAATATTCGTTTTCGCAATGAATTTTTAGGATAATAAATTCATGATTTTCCCACACTTGGAAGTTCCCTGTATTTCAAAGAAATACAGAGAATTTCCAAATACAAGAAAGTATTGAATTCATTATCGTAAAAATTTGTAACAAAAATGAAACATTGATTTTTTAATGCAAATTTTAATTTTGTAGTCTTTTTGTTTAATTTTCATTTTTACTAGACTTGAAAAATTGTTTGCGAGGTTAAATGAATGCTTAACCTTTTTTCGTTTGAGATACATTAACGTTGACAAAAAAATTTAAATATTGAATAATTTTTAATGGCATTTATATACAAAATGTATAAATACCATTGCAAAAAGATTCAGAATTTATTGGTATATTAATATTATACACACGCACACACACACATATATATATGTGTGTGCATATATATGTGTGTATATATGCGTATATATATAATCACCTAATTTTTTGAAGTAATATGCTAAATAATTACATTATTTTCATTAATCAACATGAGATTAATTTATGTACTTTAAAAAATTCTTATGTATATATGTTTTTTGTATTAATAAATTACTCTTTATTTGGTAATGCAAGAACCATGGATCTGTAGAACGAATATTTTCATCTAGAATGTTTGATTTGAAAGTGGCGAAAAAAATAATTAGTATGTTAAAAACATTTTTCGATTCTTAAATAAAAGCCTCCCTTGTTATTTATTTTAGACTACAACCAAAACAGTCGCCGAAATGTTCATAACAGAGCATTCTATGACATAAATATATCATCATGAGAATATCATCAAAACATTTTCAAGAGAAGAATGTTTTGATTAAAAATTAAAAATTGTGTTAAAATGATTTATTTTTGCTAGCATGGTTTGGATTAAGATTTTTTACGTATCCTACTTCTTAGTAAAACGAGTAATTTAAATTATTGCAAATATTTATTGCAATAATTAAAAATATTCATTTTATTTAATATTGAAAATATTTCAACTTATATATAGATATGTTTTAAATATACTCTAGTTTTTTTTTGGACGGTTTTTTTCATATTTTTCAATTAAGAATTGATTAGGAATAAAGGCGCTGCTTAAAAAATTACGAAGAAAAATATAATGGATTCGATTTTTGTTTCATCATAGATAAGTGTACATTTAGCAAAAAAATATTATAAAAATCTAATTCTTAAAAAGAAAAAAATAACCTTCATTAATTAAATTATTATTTTTTATTTTTAGATTAGTTTTTTTATTATTTCTAATGAAACAGAGGAGGTATTGTCATCCAAATAATCAAATAAAGTCACTCCAAAATGAAATAATTTTCATACTTTGGGTATTTCAGAAATTCTTTTTGTATGAAACATTGTAAAAAATTAGAATATCATCCAAATTTTTTGGTCTGAGATTAGAATTAATTAGGATGTCTTGTGCAATGATATAGAAAAAGCTATTCTTTCTTTTCAAAAAATGTTTTTTTGCATCCTTGGAAAAAGAAGAATGCTAATGAGACACCGTCATGTCGAAACACGAATTTCATGAACAATTCATGGTGGGAAAAAGCAATTTTCACAAGATTGGTGGAGCTAACTTATTCATCTTTTCTGTTTTGGATGATAAAATTTCTTAAGCGTATCATCAAATCAAAGTAATTAACGATTCTTTACATTCAAAAAATATCTATGAGAGTATAATATCGATAATTGAAATTTAATGAGAAAACTATTTTTTCCAGACAACCCATTTTTTTGCTTCAACAGTTTTCCAACAATAAAAAATTTTCAAATTTAAATGGTGAATGGAAAATATTGTTAAAATAATTACTCCAGATTCAATTATTATTTCATATATATATATATACATATATACATACGTGTATATATATATATATATATATATATATATATATATATATATATATATATATATATATATATATATATATATATATATATATATATATATATATATATATATATATATATATATATATATATTTATATATATATATATATATATATATACATATATGTATATATATATATATATATATATATATATATATATATATATATATATATATATATATATATATATATATATATATATATATATATATATATATATATATATATATATATATGTATGTATTTATATATATATATATACATATATATCTTGGATCTCTTTTCGTTTACGAAGGGTCGGCCTGCAGGGCAGGCCTTTACTTCTTCATCTGTGATAAGTCCTTGAAGGAAGACATTGCGGTACTGACAGGGAAAGCAAGTCTTGAAGCGTGAGGAACCGAGTCTTGGCGGTGAGAGCCAATCAGCAGAGAGCTGAGAGGCAGAGCAATGAGTTGAACATTTTTATTCTGCTTGAGAATAGAGAAAATAATAAAGTTGAAATAAAATTGTTATATACAGTGAAAATAGAAAAAATAAGAAATAATCCTGATTAAATGAAGAGTAATATGAGGTTAAGTAAGGCTATATACTCTATATACAAAAATTATATTAAATACATTCATCTAAATAATGTCAGACGATTGGCCTATATTTAAAGTCTTCTATGAGATACTCATAGCGTAAACCTTGATTAAATGCACCATCTGTGCAGTTAATTCCTTTATCGTAGAAATTTTTATTTAGGTTAGCAATATGCTCTAGAATATCAATAATTTTCAGATCTTTTGAAATGTTTTTATTGCGAATATAGTAGGGAACCTGCGTAATTTTTTTAAGCATTTCATGTTGATACACCCTAAGTTTGTGTTTGTCTCTTGGCGTAATAGAGTATTCCACACAGGTGAAGCATAGGTGATGATGGGTCTTAACATTGTAAGGTAGAGCAGTCTCTTGAGTTTTAGTGTTAAATTTGAGTTTTTTCCAAATAAGTTGAATAGGCATCCATAAGCTTGAGTGGCTTTTTTAATAACGTTGTTAATATGTGCAGTCCATGAAAGTTGAGTAGTAAATGTTAATCCAAGATATTTAATGGTTTTCACTTCCGGAATGATTTTATCGAATAGATAGAGTTTATTATGTTGAAGTAATTATACATATATATATATATATATATATATATATATATATATATATATATATATATATATATATATATATATATATATATATATATATATATATATATATATATATATATGTATGTATGTATGTATATATATATATGTATATATATATATATATTTAGATAGATAGATAGATATCTTGACTATAAAGATACCGTGATTTTCAGGAAAAAGTCTGATCAGAAGTCCAAGAATTACATATTTATAGACATTCTTATCTTTGCATGACTGTTATTATTATTTAAAGTATTATAGTATGGTAAAGCTATATGATTTCCCAAAAAATTTAAATAATGATTTTTTTAGAGGCTTTAATTTCGATTTTTAATTTTCGTTTAAAAAGTCCTTGAAAATTTATTTTGCTAGCTAAATGTCTCAGTTTAAAAACTCACAAAAATTATTTTATTTATTTTAGAATTACAGAAAGAAATCTTACCTTGAAATAATGAAAACCGGCACCATTTTCATTTATTGTCTTAATAAAAATTAAAAAAAGAACTGTAATTTCTTTATAAGGTAAAAAGTATTAAATCATATCTAAGCTTCCCAATGAAGGATAAAAAGATTGTGCTGATTCTTAATGCAGCATCTTATTCCCGACAGGATTTGATATTTTACTGAAAATGTCTCTTTATATATATTTTAATGAATGTTAGTTCATCACTTAGTAAAAATTAATGTTACAAAATAATAAATAATATTTTGCTGTTCATTATGAACACACTTGTCAGACCAGATCAATTAAACCATTGATATCAATGAAGTTCGATACAAAGTGGGCAATTATGAATATCTTCTCAGTCCAGTCAAAGATGTCTTGAGGAGATGCCTGTTCTTGTCGGCATTTAGAGCAAAGAAGAAACCTTTTCATATCCCCAGAATATGAGAAACATTCCAAGAACCCATTGACAAGTCGTAAGCAACATGTTGGTCTGTCACGGTGGAGAGATAATTAAAGTCCTGATCCTTTGTCTTTATAACAGTGGTATAAGGGGTGAGTATTAACTATTTTTCTTTATTTTGGGCCTTTTGCCTTGCGGATAACTGTAATTATGTGAGCTCTTGAGGTGAAAGAGACAGGATGCTCTAATCCTTCCTTTGTAAGAGTGTCGGTCAATTAATTTTCTTAGATATTAATATGGTACGAGATCCATTGAAGATGTACTTTGTGCGGAGGAGAAATGAGCTTTACTTTTTCATAGCCGCCCAACTTGTCTAGTGGTCAGCGTACCTGACTGCGGATAAGGAGGTCCTGGGTTCGAATCCCGGTTCGGGCATGGATGTACTTTCTCTCTATCTATCCTGTCTTTGTCCTTTCCTTGTATAAATGGGTTGTGAATGGTTGCCTACCCTATAAACGGGTACCTATGGCATGTGTGTAGAGCAAAAACGTACTTTCACCTTCATGGTGCTCTGATTAAAACGAAAGACGCTCCCAATGGACTTAAATTCGCATAGCCATGGCATTGCGAGCTTGGCTTGTCCAAGTGTCATTAGTAACAACAACAACAACAACTTTTTCATAGGATAGATAAGTTGGTTTATCTTCTAAGTGGGCTTAATTTTAGAGATGTTGAACTGAATTACGGCTGACAGATAGAATTTAGAGCTCTCCATAGCTGCTTTCACTTATAACTCTCTTTAATTCTATGTTGATTGCAACTAGTTCACTTCGAAACGCAAGATTTTGCAAGATCGAAACGCAAGACAAAAACTTTGGTTACGTTGTTTAAAAGAGTACCTTTCTCATTTCAGTATAAATTACTCCTATATCAATTTTGCTCCCGATTTTTATATCATTTAGATGGATTTTATTAATTATTTCCAAATCTAATTATGACATCATGAGAACTAACATTCGAAATTTCATCGCAATTATTTAATTTACAATGGAAATAATGAGCTTTTATAATTTCTGCAATTAATTGCTGTGATTTAACTAAATTAAATGCTTTTAGTTTTCGGTTGCATCTTCAGCTATTAAGGCCACTAGCAGTTTTGTTGCTCCATTCTAAAGTTTATTGAAAGGAAAATTTTGTTGAAATATATTACTAAAGTACCCTGTCTTCTAAGGAAATGACGTTGTAAATCTGCTTCATAAAGGGCACACTCTGAAGGGCACCTTCGTTTCATTTGAGTAATTATGCGAGTGGCGCTTCTTCTTCTTCTTAGAGTTGGGTTTGTATGTCATTTTGCACCTCTGCTTTTATCAGCATTTTGTACTGTTAACTCGAAACCCAATGCTTCCTAGTTCCAGTTGCTCGGGTCACCACTTTATTAATCAAGTCCGATATAACCCTACAATGGAGTCTAGGTGTAACTCTCTAGTATGGATCATGCCTAAAGAAGTTAATCTAGGGAGGGCAAATGATATTCTTAGCCGTTTCCTCTTGCACATGACATTTCCTGCAGATAGGGTCTTGCTGAAACAGTCCCATTTTATGGAGGTGTCTTCTGAAATAGTAGTGCCCAGTTATGAACCCTACGATAAACCTATCTTCTGCCTGGAGCATCTTAGAATTACCGCTTAGTTGGATCTTTTATAATTTGCTTAAGCTAGTTTCAGACGAACAGCAATAGATACGATTGACATATTCAAGCCCTTTCTTGAATACTCAAGCCAAAAGCATTGGGCAGAGAACCGTTAGTTGGGAAAAACATTTCCTAAAGTGTGATAAGTATCTGAGAGATTTCTATAGAACCTGAATCTAAGATTTTTCTCTTTGAGTTAATCAGATATCCATAACAAAATGTTACCACAGATTTTGAGGGTATAACATTTAATAACTAATTTATCCTTTCATACTCTGTCATAAGCTTTCCTAACAAACAGTTTTATGTCTGAGATGTCAGTTTAAAAAATTCATTTCATAAATCAAAGCTCCCACACATTTATGACATAACATTTAAATTATTACAATATGGAATTTTACTTAAATTAATAATAGAAAATAACATAATTAATAGAAAATTACATTGGGAGACCCTGTAATTTAACAAAGAATAATCAAAATTTTGAGTCTTATTGCTCAAGGCATAAGCTCTTTTCAATAAAAGGAATGCAATACCTTCTCTAAATGATGGTGTACATGGACTTTCTTATTTTTTGAATTTCAAACTGTTCAACACAATTTTTGAGAAATAACTTGTGACTCTTGATTATCTTATATTCTATCTATCTATCTATCTATCTATCTATCTATCTATCTATCTATCTATCTATCTATCTATCTATATATATATATATATATATATATATATATATATATATATATATATATATATATATATATATATATATATATATATATATATATATATATATATATATGTTGTTCTCGTGTGCCATCTAGGCTGGCAACATGGGGTGCGCTGCTCCACTTTTCCAAATGAACCCTATTTTGGTGTGGAGTCCGACTTCCTCAGTACGCACATGCCATAGGTACCCGTTTATAGGGTAGGCAACCATTCACAACCCATTCATACAAGGAAGGAACTAAGACAGGATAGATAGAGAGAGAAAGTACATCCAGCCTGAACCTGGGTTCTAACCCAGGACCACCTTGTCCGCAGTCAGGTACGCTGACCACTAGACAAGTTGGGCGGCAAATATATATATACATATACACACACACACACACACACACACACACACACACACACACATATATATATATATATATATATATATATATATATATATATATATATATATATATATATATATATACATTGCGTATATTTTGTTTTATTCGTATGAATTATCCATTTAATGCAATGAGCAATGATTTCTTAGTATTTACAAGCATTTAATTTGCTCATAAATATGTAGCTCAAATTTTACATATTTTACCGTTATAATATGATTGTATCTTTACCTGGAAAGGTACTCACTGTAACCATAGAAATTATTTTGGTAATTATATTTTCAGGTAAACAGAAAAAAATTTATTTCAAAAGTAAAAAACATAAAAGATAAATCAAAATTTGAGATATCAAATTTCTCCTTTGTTTTTGAATTAAAGGGAGACGAACTTATCTGTTTAATTTAATTTGGATTTATATTATACAGAATTTGAAATAAAAACAGAATATCGTAAATAGTTTTTGTCTTAATTCATTAATATAATTACTTAGGTGATATAAGCAGATTATGTATTTTTTTAAAATTAAATTTGTGTTTGATTTCGTTGTTAAAAAGAAATATAACTATGAAAAATTTTAGTTTATGTAGAGGAATAAATATGATTAATTTATGAAAAAAAATATGCATATTCTCTTTATAAGAAAATTACTGAATATCTGTCTAGATGAAAAAGAAAAATGTGAACGCAACATGAAAATAAGTGTGTCTTTAAGATTTTATCTTAGATTGTATTCAAGGAGGTGAAAAGAAAATCAGAAGAAAACAATGTAAAAAAAATATGAGGCCTTCAAGCGGTAATAAATTCCGACTCCAGCTGTGGCAGGTGGTGGCCAATAGAATTGAATAGACTCTTCATCTTGGCCTGGAAATCCATTTTCAATCGATGCAAGTTATTTCTGGAACAGATGCGGAAGGATAAACTGCGGTTGGGACCTGCGTCTTCCAACCTATTTTGCATATTCTTAGGAAACATGTTGTAAAGTATATTGAAAAACAACGAAATGATTGAATTGGAACTTTGAAACATAATATTTACTGAAGAATTCAAAGAGGATTACTGAAAGAAAAAGAGAAAATCACTGGATATATTATGACACTGTTTGCTAGGAAATATTTATTGTTAAGAATATAGAAATATGCTTGTCAATAGCATAGTAAATTACTAATGAAATTGAGAACAACGTATATTCGAATAAAAGTACATTTAAATGTTGCAAATGTACATCTAAAACCAATAACAACAATAATACGCAACGAATATGATATTTGAAAAAATATTTCTTATTCGCATAAAATCCTTAAAGTTTGAAAAAGAGTGGTGAAAATTAATGAGGAGCTAAATATTGATTTCTATTGAGCAACAATCTTAAATGCCGCCCAACTTGTTTAGTGGTTAGCGTGCCTGACTGCGTATAAGGAGGTCCTGGGTTCGAATCCCTGTTCAAGCATGGATGTACTTTCTCTCTCTATCTATCCTGTCTTTGTCCTTTCCTTGTTTGAATGAGTTGTAAATGGTTGCCTACCCTATAAACGGGTCCCTATGGCATGTGTGTACTGAGGAAGTCGGACTCCACACCAAAATAGGGTTCAGTTGAAAAAGTGGAGCAGCGCATCCCATATTGCCAGTCTAGCTGGCAATATAACTGGCACACAACAGCAACAACAACAATCTTATATAAAATAAAATTTTCTCCATCATATACATTTATATTAGTATTAAAGATAAACACAATTATATATTGAACAGTTATTCCAATTATTAAGATATTTATCTATAAGAATGCTTATCTTAAAATTTTTTATCGTACGTTCTACAACGAAACTGATGAAATTATTTAAACTTATTGAAGTAACTGGGCAAAACAAAAGCAAAAAATTAATAATTCAAATTTAAAAATAAGAAATGAAATAAATTAGTGTTAAAAAAGTGTCAGCATTTATTATTTTACAATATTTTAAATTTGTAATGAACTTGGATATTTTTAGACAGTAAAAAATTTCAAGAAATATAATTTGAGAAAAGTATTTATGCATCAAACCTGTGATAAAAAATTAAATTTCATATTATGAAGAAAACCATTGTATCGTAAATATTCTGAAAATGCAAATATTTATCAGATATTTTACGAAAGGAGCATATTATAAAAATCTAGAAAATAATTTTTGAAATGCGGGGGAATTATTCCAAGTTAATTGAATTATATTTCGGTTTCCTGATAAATGAAATTATTTAACTTTATATTTTACTTATTCTATTACATTTTATTATAACAAATGATCAAACTAAAACAGCTTATTATTTTTATCAGGCCTCATCTCAGGAAAACACTTTGTTAAATTAGATTTCCATGGAAAATGTTAATGAAACAAATATTGGGTTTATTCTTCATATTAAAATCATCCCGCATCAAAAATAATGTATTTAAGAATTTGAATAAGTTTCTAAGCTTTTAAATATAACTAAGTATATTTTGTAATATATCAACGTATTTAAATACTGGAGATAATTTTTATTCTTTCGTGTTAAGAAAAATATTTGCCGTAATTTTAAATAATGAGAGTGTAATATAACTATATCCTTCTTGTATATTAAGCAGTTAGATATATATTGTTTTACTCACTTGGATTAAAATATAGGCGTGTTATTTTTCATCGATAACTATATTTTAATAAAATTTATTAAATTATGTTCAGGAATAACTATACGCAAAATTATGATGTACTTATTATATTAATACATCATAATTTTCCAACTAGAGACGAATGGGATAACAACATGTTCGAAACTAAAACAGGAGATCTAATCTGGTACAGATGGATCACTGAAAAACAGCCTCTCAGGACTGGGAGTATGTGGCGTGTCACCAAGAATCAGACTATCTGTAAGCCTTGGGCGATACGCTACGGTCTTCCAGGCAGAAGTTTTGGCCATTATCCACTGTCTGCGACTAAATATGAGGAAGGGCTACCTTGGTAAGCGAATTCTCATTTTTAGTGACAGTCAAGCCTCTTTAAAAGCACTCAGTTCTTTCGAAATCAAATCTAAAATGATTTTGGAATGTAGAAACCTTCTTATAGAACTGGCAACTAGAAACAAGGTGATCCTTGTATGGATGTCAGGGCACAAAGATATCGAAGGTAATGAAAGGGCTGATGAACTTGCTAAACAAGGATCGTCTTTTGTTCCCATTGGTGCAGAACCTTTTTGTGCGATCAATTTGAAGACCGTAAAAACCAATGTTTCTTAGATGGGAAAGACGGAAGATGTATGAAACTTGGCTCAACACTCCTGGTCAAATCCACACTAAAAGTATGGTCTGTGGATCATCAGCGAGGATTGCCTCTGAAATTCTAAGATGCTCTAGGCAAAAGATACCTTTAATCGTAGGCTTCATACCTGGGCACTACTATTTCAGAAAACACCTCCATAAAATTGGACTGTTTCAGCAAGACCCTATCTGCAGGAAATGTCATACGCAAGAGGAAACGGCCAAGCATATCATTTACGAAGGCGAGGCTCTTGCCTTCCCTAGATTAGCTTCTTTAGGCATCATCCATACCAGAGAGTTACACCTAGACTCCATTAAAGGGTTATCGGACTTTATTAATAAAGTGGGTGACCCGAGCAACTGGAACTAGGAAACATTGGGTTTCGAGTTAACAGTACAAAATGCTGATAAAAGCAAAGGTGCCCAATGACATACAAACCCAACTCTAGGACATCATAATTTGTGGAGTGGAACGTAAAACCATGTTTAATATAAGCATTACATTTAATCATAAATATCTTATGACTGTAAAATATAAACGATATAATTACTTTCATGAATGACATGCCTTAAATATAGAATTCATTTGCATGTCATTTATATGGGAATTTCTTTTCTCCTCATCAAAACTGGCAAGACAACCCCACCCCCCAGCATAAAATTCCTCCTCTTTGCCAGCTATGCGTTGAAGTCACCTATTACAATTTCTACATTTTATTTAGACATCATTCGTACCCAGATGGTCAAATTCTTCATAAGACTATGCTTTTCCTCATCTTCATTTTCTTCAGTTGGTGTGCGCACATTAATGATAGAAAAGTCATTGAAAATTCCTCTTAGGCGTAAATAAAATAGTCTTGGAGATAAAGCCTGAATGTCCATAATAAGATGTTTGATTTTTTGTTTAAAATAAAGCTCAATGCATTGCTCTTTTTTATACTCAATGATATTATATATTTAGAAAAAATGTTTTTAGCCAAACCTTGTAGCAATATTCATTGTAAATTTTAAATATCCTCATACAACTTATATCATTTAAAATGTTATTTGCAAGATATTATATACCGTACTTATAAACTCATTTTTTAATTCTAATGAATTTGAAACGTATTTTAATTAACAAATATAAGTATTTGGTTGAAAAATTGTATGACTAGATTCCTATATAAAAGTTAATTTGTATAAAAATTATTGAAATTCTTGGAAATTTAAGAAAAAAAATAATCAGCTTCCTTAACAAACTAATAAGTTTTTAGATTTTTATGTTATATTGGGAACAACGTTGATATTAAAATAGAGTAATTAAGGGTACTTTTCCATTTCGCCGGCGCAGGCGATAAAGTCGCCAAAAATGATACAACCGGCGCTAGAGGGAATATCTCCACTGGTAACCTTTTACTGCTACGTTTCCAAAACATGTGACGGCCTTTTACTGTCAACGACTTTATTTCGACTCTTTTTTTTCCATTTCATAATTTTATGCTATGTTAATATATATACAAATTTAATAATTTCATAAAATCTCTCTAGAAAAAATCGGATCTTAAAAATGTATCTTAAAAAATAATCGCATCAAATTCACTAAAAAAATATTTAAAAAAAATAATAAGGTTTTAAAATATGCATCACCTGATCAATTGTAATCTAATATAATAATAAATAAATTGAGGCTCTGGCACCCATCATTCCACGCATAGCGTGAACAAGAGAACAACAATTAAATAAATAAATTAAAAAATTTTTATGGTAAAAAACGTTATTTAAAATTTTTTATGTGTATACTGTGTATTGCCAATTGGCGATTTAATTTTCGCTTGGCGAGAATAGAAAAGTAACTAATTAAATATATAATGCATATTTACTGACGCAAGGATTTAATTTTGTTAATATTAATAGTTTTATGTTTTATATATATTTTAAAGATAAATTAATTTTTGTTTCTAGGGAAGCAATTTTTAACATTATAAAAATATATTGAAACAAAGACGATAGTTTCTTCACAGATGTTATTTAATTTCATTATATAGGAATCTAAATTTCTCTGTGAAATGTATCCCTATGTAAATGTAAATAATTATAAATTACCTATTCTTCTCTTATTATAGAATTTAAAATTTTTACAGAGATTTGCATTTATAGCATGCGTATCAATACTTTTAGTAATAAATTTTATATGACTTTGAAGTCATTTGGGAAAATTATAAATCTAAGTATCAGTATTTATACCAGCAACTGTCTATCTGTCTATTGATATATTTATCTATATGTATACATACAGATAGATGAACATTTATAGTATGCATAATGTGCGCGGAAGAGATAAATACACTAATAAAAGCGGAAATGCAAAAATCATGATATATGAAGGGGGAAATGTGAGTATGATGTGCACAAAATACTTTTTTATAAACTTTAGTAATTTTATGAGGAAAAAACTATATACGTAAAACATAGATTTTAGTATTGAAAGGTTTTACTACCTTATCAGTAAGTATACGATTGTATTTCCAGATTTTATCTCTATATGTATAATCCTCCTTTGTTGGAGTGTCATTGTTGATGTCCAATTAGATGACATTTCATTGTGACATACATTTCTTAGTCATAGAAATATATAAAAATTAATAAATAGTCATATAAAATAATTTATACAATTATATTTTATGTTAGGAATTTAATTCTTTTTTGATCGTGATTTCCTTACTATTCAAATACAACAATTTTCGCTTGCATAATAAGTGAAAGATTGCAACTTAAATCTTTCACTTTTGATTACCATTTGGTGTTTATGTCTGTTCAAATTTGGCAGTGCAATCTCACAAAAATGTTAAACTATTATATTTAATAAAATTTTTGTAAAAATTTATATTTTGGTGCAATGGTTTGTCAATGTCAATCAATCAAAATTTCCTGAAAGTGGAAATTTACATAAAATGAACACTAATTATTTATTTTTAAAAATTTATTATTTAATAAATAATGAAAATTATTAAATAATTATTTATATCAAAAGAATTATTATTACTTTGAATTAAAAGTCTAAACTTTGCAGCATGTGAGGCAACATAACATTTCGATACACATACTATACATATTAAAGCTGCATTTTATAATTACCATTATAATATACATTATTTGAAATATAATTTAAATATTATTTTTTCCTTTTAATGATTACACTTATTAATATCGCTTTTGATTTACAGTTTTCTGTAACCTAGGAATGGAGCATTACAGTTTATTTTAAAAGAAGTTACTTTACACTAGAACTCAAGTAGCATGTTGCCATAAATGAGAGAACTGAAATTTTATAATATATTAAATTAAAGATATATATATATATATATATATATATATATATATATATATATATATATATATATATATATATATATATATATATATGTTTTTGTATTCTGTAATTTGTACCTTTTTATTTATATATGGCCCCTTTTAACAGATGTATAAGTTACGTCACCCCTGTAGTGGAGTTCCAAAATGTACATTACCAAATATTGTTAAGGAATTTCGAATTGACTGATGATATCATCTCGAGCCACTATTCTTAATGAATGAGTACCCGCATACTGTACCCTTCTGAGGGGTTACGTTTTCTCCAGGTGCTTTTTTGGTTGAGCTCTCCTATCGAGCAGACGTGCCACAGATGTCATGGGTGGTCTTCACACAAAGAAAATGTTCCTGCGTTTATAAAACGTATTCATGAAAATCTGCCTCTTTAATAACGTTTCATAATAAATATTTCACCGAGACAAGAATGTAACTACGTAATTAAAAAAAACTAAACTCCGTGGCGTGACATCACACGTAAGCCAAGGCCTACTTTGCCCCTAACTGTTTACATAAACAATGGCTCTGTGGTGCGACGGATATGCCCCATTTAGGTGGTCATCTTAACGTGAAACCCCCAGTATTTAGTTCCCAAGCATGCTTGGTAATCAATTTATCGACCCATTGAAAGGATGAAAGACTGAGTCGACCTCGCCTAGTCAGAGGATCGAACCTCGGACCTGTGCCTTGGGACCGTGAAATGCTGCCTCTAAGCCACCGAGCTTCTAACTACGTATATTATATACATACATACATACATACATACATACATATATATATATATATATATATATATATATATATATATATATATATATATATATATATATGTACACACACACACACACATATATATAATGTTAAAAAATAAAACATCTCTATACATCAAAATAGTGCATTATACCTCACTAATTTTTAAATAAATTTGAGAAAAACATAAATTTGGACAAAAATTAATTTAACATATGGTTACAAACATCTAAAATGCATGTTATGATCAAATGTTACACTGTTATATATTGACATAAGGACATGAGAAATTATGTGTTAACAGTCTATGAAATATTTTTCAGTGATATGAAAAAAACATTTATTCACACTAAGAGAGGAAACGAATATTTTTTTCAGATTGAACTTTAAGTTGGAAAAAAAGTGAAAATAAAAATAAACAAAAAATTATTAACGAAAAACGAAATCAAAGTATTATGTTTTCAGCGTTTATATATTCGGGAAGCAGCTGCAGCGAGGAACTTCGAGTGGAATTCAATAGATACTGCTATGTCTACGGGTCTATTTTCAATCAATGTTAGTTATTTCTATAGCGACAGCAAAAGTCTAAGATGCAGTAGTGACCAATATCCACCATTTCTTTTCGCTCATTTACTTGCAGGAAACAAAATGGAAGAAACATCTCCGATTCTGAGAGAAAATAAGGCACAGAATGAATTGTTTTTTCAACTTTGTAGCATTATATTTATAGAAAAATACAAGAGACACGATGAAGTAAATAGAGAATAAGTAGTCTAATGTAACAATATTTATTTGACAGAAACAAATTATCAGAGAAATTAAATAAGCTTCAGTCTAACCAAGATAATAATAAATATCTATAAAATTCATGAATGAAATTGACAAAATATTTAACGGCAGAAAAATAAATTAAAAAAATAGAAACAGCTAAATTAAATGTCGTAAATAATAGGTAAAATTTTTGGTTTACAGATATTCTTATTAGGCTTGCACGGTACTGGACACCTCTGCTCGATAGCAATTTGTGCCATAGCCTCAAGCCCATGATCTCTTAGTTCCAATAAATTATGTCGCCAACTTTATTTATAAAGTCAGACAAACCTTTTATGGTTTACAGATACTATTTGATACATTCTTTTGTATAGGCTACTGTAAAGAAAATGCACAGTTAAAAATTAACTTGAAATTCAGCAACGATTTCATGGTAAATTATTATAGTATATAAATTATTATCATTTAATATTCCATGATGATAATAAGTAATTATCTTTCATCCTTTCATTCATTGTCGTGTGCCAGCTAGGCTGGCAACATGGGGTGCGCTGCTCCACTTTTCCAACTGAACCATATGTTGGTGTTAAGTCTGACTTCCTCAGTACACAAATGCCATAGGACCCATTTATAGGGTAGGCAACCATTCACACCTCATTCATACAACGACAGGACAAAGACAGGATAGATAGAGATATGACATCCATGCCCAAACTGGGATTCGAACCCAGGACCTCCTTTTCCACAGTCAGGCACGCTGACCACTAGAGAAGTTGGTCGTCAATTATCTTTCATGAAACACTTGAAATAATACAATTAGCATATATTAAACAATATGTACTCACAATATAATATTTTGAGATTGTAATGAATGATTAACTGCAAAATTATAAAAAAAACATTTTTGCTTTTTAAATATATTTTAATAAATTTCTATAAAATCTCATTTAAGCTAATGAAAATGGGTCAAAGACACAATATTTTGGACATCCTTTTGGAAAATAATTACCCTAAATTTTAAAATTAATTGTATTTATAGGTGAAAATATACAGTAAGTTATAAATAAAGTATGAAAGCTGATATAAATACTGTTTATTTATAAATTTATCAAAAGAGTTGGTTATTAAATTATGTATTGCATGAATTAGAATATCTAATTTTAATAAGTAATCAGATGATACTATTTTTATTTAGTTTACTTCTCGCTCTTAGATAAGTTTACACTTTTAATAAGAAAAATTTATATATATATATATATATATATATATATATATATATATATATATATATATATATATATATATATATATATATATATATATATATATATATATATATATATATATATATATATATATATATATATATATATATATATATATATATATATATATATATATATATATATATATATATATATATATATATATATATATATATATATATATATATATATATATATATATATATATATATATATATATATTATATATATATATATATATATATATATATATATATATATAAATGTATCTATATATGTTCGCTTTTTTGGTATTTATATTGATAGTAAAAATGTCTGAAAAATGATTAAAGAATGATTGAACAAAATTAAAGAATGTTTAATTAAAGAAAATAAATTTAAGAAAAAAATTACATCAAAAATTAATGTAAAACAGCGGACTAAAGGTGTTTATACTTCAAATTTTAATCCCTTTGACCGCATTCGACGTATCAGAACGTCATGCATTAATTTGACTAAAGTCGCACATGACGTTCTGATACGTCGTTCAAAATGAGACAATATTTAACGTGTTCATTCTTGTTTGTTTCAAAGTAACAATGATAGTGGTGATGATAATGAGATAAAACTAAGATGCAAAAGACGTACAGGATACTTATCAAGAAGTGATAGTGAATCTTCTCCTGTGAAATTAGATCAATGGATTTGGGAAGAAAAAGCCAATGTACCTCATGTAAAACGGTTTCGTGAAGTGCCTGGAATAAATCCTTTGTGTCTGCGAAGGCTAGGTGCTAATCCTAAACCTTTGGATGTTTTGAATGAAGTCCTAAATGAAATTTTTGGAATAGCATAGTGGAAGAGACAAATATATATGCCAGACAAGTGATAGAAAAAGGTTTTGGAAAAAAAGAAACAAAAGGTGGGAGTCAATAAATTCTAATAATTGCATAGAATATGCTGTTCTTACAAATTACTCTACCCCAAAAAATTAAATGTGCTCCAAATGCAAATAATTATTCAAATAAATGTGCATCCAAAGGGTTAAGGAAATTAGGTATGAAAAGCATACCAAAAGTAGAGCATATGTATTCTTTCCAGTTAAAATATCAGAAAAAGTTTTGTTTGGATTGTTTAGTCAATTTTGTGATTTTCGAACTTTTTTTTATAAATTTACAATCTGCCTTTCTCTTACAATTGTTATTAAAATACACATTTAAATTCTATTCAATAATCATTATAAACGTTAATAATTATCATAACTACACTAATTATTATAGCATCAAAAAAAACGATGCCCACATTCTTAAATAAATAAAAAATGCGTGTTTACTAATAAGAAAGAAGTAATAATGAATTGGAATTTTATATTCCTAACTATGTAATTTACACTTTATTTTAAAATGGTATTCAATCTATATTTTTGAAAAATAATTGTTTTTTTTGTTACGAAATTCAAATGACATACATTTAAAACAATTAAGAATTTTGTAAATAGGTCACTTCTTTGCACATGTATGAATTCAAATGTATCATGTAAATTTTGGTATAGTTAATTTAGTTAGAAAGATATAACTCTTGTATGTAAAAATTTATTCAATTTAAAATCGAAGAAAGTAAATATTTATTTCTTCAATAATATTTAACTGTCCCATTGGTTTTCCATAACCTATTGTGAAAGAATCTAACTTAAACTTTTTTGGCTTCTAACTGAACCAAATTTACAATTTGGTTTAGTTAGAAGAATTGATATAACTGAACAAAATACTAATATTGTATTTTGAATAAAAATAATATTGATATTTTGGCAGTCTGAAAATACAACAAGAAAATATTGCAGCTAAAATTTTCAAATTTTTTCTAAAAATCTTTCATTCACTTTATTAATGTTTATTGATTTATTCAGCCCATTTAAATTTCAATGCCATTGAAATAAAAATTAGGAAAAAGAAATTTTTTCAAGTGAAGAAGAAATCATTATATATTTGTGAAAAAAATTTCTTAACGGAAGTGATCAAACATTTATAAGAATTCATTCAACCGCTAGATTTTAATTAGATTTTGAGAAAAATTTAATTAAAATTTCCAATATGGATGGCACTAATGAATAGAAACATGAAGTTAAAAAGGGGACCCAAAACAGCTTTACTTATTGATTTAGGATAAGATTATTACATTGGTAAGAATGTTATAAGGCTGATACCATAACATTCACAATTGAAATCTATTTTACATAAATATCATACAAAATACGAATATTAATTTCACTTGTTAGTTTATAATAATGTTAGATATATTTATGTAAAAATTTTTTAACCACTGGTTGCTGAAATATAAGAGTTTACATTAAAAATATTTCTAAAGTGACCTTAGTTTTAAATTGTGAAATCATGACATAAGAATAATAAAATTAAAAACTATCATGAGTGGAGAAATTTTTCTTAATAAACAGTATTCCTTAAAATATTGTGGCATAAATATGTTGTTATTGTTGTTACTAATGACATTTGGACAAGTCAAGCTCGCTATGCTATACGAATTAAGTCAAATGGGAGCGTCTTTCGTTTTAATCAGAGCACCATGAAGGTGAAAGAACGACTTTGCTCTACACACATGCCATAGGGACCCGTTTATAGGGTAGGCAACCATTCACATTTCATTCATACAAGGAAAAGACAAAGACAGGATAGATAGAGAGAGAAAGTACATCCATGCCCGAACCAGGATTCGAACCCAGGACCTCCTTATCCGCAGTCAGGCATGCTGACCAATAGACAAGTTGGGTGATGGCATAAATATATAAATTAGTTAATCATCAAATTATTAATATTATTTTTAAGATCTATAAGAAAAAATATTTAATAATATAACTTGAATAACATTTTAAAAAAATTTAGCTTTTTTTAAATTTTTTATTTTATAGGAATAATCATAAAAATTACGCTCACCAATTTCAGTCTCAGTTTCATAATAAGTAATGGATGCTCAAATAACTGTAAGTTATTATATTGTATTTAAACATAAATTTCGTATCATAATAAATTTAGAAAAAAATAATCTATAAATTAAACCATCAACCCGAATTTTATCAAATGACTCCACGATTTTTAGAAGTAAAATTTTTGTATTTTCTTTAGGTGTAAAACAATTTTGAGTATTTTCTAAGTAATTGATGTACCATAGAGGGGTTTGGCTTAAAAATGAATGGCTATGATTTTAAAAAATTTCATTTAACTCACAAAATTTTCCAAACCTATCTAGTATTACATTTTCATCAATTTTGCTTACTGAAAATTATAAATTATTTGACCCATAACATTTAGCTTTATTGAGATTTTTTCTTAATTTTGGAATAAATGCGAAATCTGCTAATCTCACTTGTACAGTAAAAAGCTCTAATCGCATGTTTGGGAATATCGTTAATATAGAACAAAAACAGCATGGACTATATATTATTTACTCCCTAGATTTACTCTTCTAAATATTATTTAAATTAAAATAAGTTATATAAATATGTTTTTCAAGTATCTATATATCTTACTTAGAATTATTTTTATTTTTTAGATAGGTTTGAATTAATTTTATTAAATTTTCTCTAAGAATTTTAGAGAAATTAATTTATAGAAGCTTACATCAAAAGTACATAAAAAAGCATTGCTGTTTCTTTTTCTTTAAATTTAAATCCGTCACCTATATTTTCACGCACACAGTAATTTTAAGTAATTGATTTACATTAGGAAGCCTTGGTTAAAACCGAACAGTTTTGATTGTAGAATTTTATTCAATGAGCAAAATTTTCTAATATTATCTTGCATTACCACGTCTGTACTTTTACTTAATGAAGATAATAAATTAATTGATCTATTAGTTTTATTTAAATTTTTCCTAGTTTTGGAAATTGTCTAACCTCTGCTAATTTTCATTGTGTTAGAAAATGGTTTAAATTTAACATTGTATTTATGATGAAAGTTAAATTAATTATGAATTTTAAGTTTGGATTTCTTGACATATTTTTATTATCGTTGTTCTTTCTCGATGCATTTTCAAACATCACTTTAAATATAATATTGCATTTATAATAAAATTTATCATTATGAATTTTAAGTTTGGATTTCCAAGCAAATAATTATTTATATACATTGTTCTTTCCCGATGCATTTTCGAACATTGCTTTAAATTTAACATTGCATTTATAATAAAAGTTAAATTAATTATGAATTTTAAGTTTGGATTTCTAAACATATTATTATTTACGTTGTTCTTTCCCGATGCATTTTCGAACATAGCTTTAAATTTAACATTGCATTTATAATAAAAATTAACATACCTATGAATTTTAAATTTGGATTTCTAAACATATTATTATTTACGTTGCTCTTTCCCGATGCATTTTTTCCATTGCAAAGTTTATTTTAATTGAGTTTATTATTTAGTACAATATTCCATATTTTCAGGAATATTACTTAAATAAAAATTATATATTATTTGAGTACTTTACTTTACTTTATTAAACCATTACCTTCCGTATTATTTGTTAAATTGTTTTCTAAACTATCAGCTATTTTACTTTACCTTTTTCCAACCACCAGAATTTACTATTTGTATTGGTATCAATCATTTTTAAGGGAGGGATATACATTGGGTTTTCTTCTTTTCTAAATTTAAAGCTATGGTTAGGTTTACGTTTATACTATGTTTCTATACTATGTTTCATATATTGCAAAAGAAGAAAACAAAACACTCTGAAGCTCTGATTCCGAACTAAGTCTAGGCAAAAAGCAGAAATATATTACCTGTCATCTCATGCCCAATGAAAGCTAGGATTGAACTCACAGAAATCGATTTCGAAGATTGTTACTTTTAGGCTACTAGAACCTAAAGCAATACGAATGAGGACTTAGGAACCCAATGGAATAATTATTGAAATATACTGAAAATAAAAAGAGTGAAAAGTAATGTGAAAATGTTAAGAGAAACCTTTAATCCTAGTCTATGATGTAATACATATCAATGGTGATGCAATAAATAAAGGATGTGCTTACAAAATAAAAATCTATTTAACAACCATATGCGATACCAGATAGAGAAAACGGAAGAATCTTTTAAATGCCACTTAACAATCTTTTATTGCTTCAGATGCAAGGCGTCTATTGATTAATTTAATCTTAACAAAAAACTATAGACATTTATGATGACAATGTTGCGATGAATGACGACGTGGATAACAGAATGGTATACACTGTCTTTACTGATGAATCCAGCTTCTTCCCTCAATTCACAATTGGATTCGAATTTTGGGTTATAGTGAGAAACTACAGAAGTGTTGTTGCGTTAGGCAGTCCGCAAATTCGTAGATGATCGCATGAGACTTGTTTCGCGAGACAAGCTGAACATCTCACAAGAATCGCATCAGACCGAATGACATCATCGATGTCTTAGTTACGTCAGAAAAGGGGTGGAGCGCGAGACGTTTCTAAATTTCAAGCAGGCTCGAAATATCTGGCAACATTCCGCGAGACAGCGTTCTCATTGGTTTAAAATTCTATGACGTCAGATACAATGTTTTAGCTACGTCACACTAAGACATCGATGAGACATAAAACGGCGTCTTAATCGGATTGTCTACCGAATTTTCGGCCTGCCTTACGCATCGTTTTTCTGGTTTTGCTTTCGGTGTGGTTTGGAGTAGCATTGGATGATTTCATTCCCGTAGCACTCTAGAACATGTTGCAGATACATTCAACAGTCAGTGCAACATCTTTAAGGTGTTGAAGCTTGTGATAATTCAGAACTTGTCTTAAGTCATATTCCAACAGGAATATGACGAAAATTCCGACAGAAATATGACATGTAATATTCAATATATTTTTCCTATTAGACTTAACTGTATCCCCTTGGCCAACTTATTCGCCAAATCTATCGCCAATCAAAGTACTCCAAGCCTGCATCACAATATGTACGGGTTACACCATCTGCTATTACGCCAAATAAACTTTGGCAATATGATGATGTGACTGTGATGTGGACTGTTATAATCTAAGTCTGCACTCAAATATTTTTTTTGATTCTTTTCTGAAGCATGTGTTAGGCAAAATGGTGATTATACTAACTACTGATTTTATCATCATACCCAGTTTACAAGAGAACACATTTTCAGTAATTTCATATTTATATGACGTGTTATTTTTGTATGATATCTTTATTCTTTCTAGTTGTTGCATTTTGAGAACCATCAGTGTAGTTAATATACCAGCAGCGATTAACCGAATAAAGAAGTAAAATCTATCAATTTTCTAAGTCATGATGCTAATTGGAACATTGGCTTAACGATAAATAAGATGGTTGTTCAAAATAATTAATTCCACACTTTCAGACTTAAATTTAGACACTGTAATGTTGGAGGTAGAATAGCCTTTTATTTGAAAATAAAATGAATTGCTATTCAGATGAGGTTTGGTTTGATTTGTTTGTCGCTCAACGGTCATTTTTTGCACACGAGGGCTAATTAGACCGGGACCTACGGTTTAAAGTGGATTCCGAACCACTACAAACATCCATGCCCAGGGTGGGATTCGAACCCACGAACTGTTGAACATAAGGCAAGAACGCTAACCATTCGGCTACCAGCTCGGCTATTCAGATGAGAATTTTCAATTATATTACACCATTTAAAACATATTTGCGACTTAGTATGGAAAAAAATTGAGACAACAAATGTCATGGGATTATTTCACCGTACTGCTATCAATGCCAAAATGTTTGAATGGTCATCATTTTTGTGGTATAGACTACATTCGTATGTGATACTACGATATTTTAGTGATGCTATTACCCGTATGACAGAGCACACTATCAATGCCATCCCCAATTAGCATTTATCCAGAGTGGAGTGACGTGCAATCGCTTATGTTTGGTAGCCATCGATTGCATATAATTGTGATTTTTAGTTGGTTATATCTGATATGGTAGCCGGGTTTTTTAGAAAGGTAACCTTTAATTATTGTAGCATTAAAATATCGCTTTTTAAATATAACAAATATTTTTAATTAAATAATCCATTACTCATACGAGCAAATGATTCTTGCACGAATGAATATCGTCTCGTGTTTCGAGATATATAATCCTCCCACGCACACACACACAAGAAGTCACTGATGATGTGTGTGACCATTCTGGAATTGTAGTCATTGGATTTCCTGTTGCAATACACACATGAGAGTAATTTCTTTCAATTTAGACTATTTCTTTTTACTACGCAGATGATGATAATCCTAAACTTTTGTATTTTTGAAATTCAAAAATGCCTTTAGAGTACATAAAATTGCAATGCAAAATACTTTACTTCATTTTTATTGGTGATTATATATCAACAAAAAAAACAAAGAAAATTTGGAACTTTTCCGTTTCGCCGGCGCAAGTGATAAAGTCGCCAAAAATGATACAACCGGCGCTAGAGGGAATATCTCCGCTGGTAACCTTTTACTGCTACGTTTCCAAAACATATGACGGCCTTTTACTATCAACGACTTTGTTTCGACTCCTTTTTTTCCATTTCATAATTTTATGCTATGTTGCTATAAATGCAAATTTAAAAATGGGGGTGGTGTCAGTCGCCTTCACGTGGTGCCCTCTGTTTTCACTAAACGACTGACTCCTGTCGCTTCGTGCAGCCTACTACGTTCTTTCGGCTTCAGGATCATATTGCTGCTGTTTTTTTAAAGGTCTTTTTCAAGGCCCGGACTATGGCTAAAGACAAGCTTAAAATGATTTTTTGGAATGCAGGTGGTTTTACTAATGACAAGTTCACCGAACTAAATTTTTTTATTCTGCGGAAGATGACTTTTCATTCCCCTCAAGATTGTATTGGGCTGCCAGACAGAGACTGATGGTTGAAAAACCAAAATCGGGCGTAAGATTAAAAAAAAAAAAATTAAAAATTTTATAAAATTTTTCTAGAAAAAATTGGATTTTAAAAATATATCTTAAAAATAATAATTGTAACAAATTCACGTAAAAAATATTTTAAAAAAATAATAAGATTTTGAAATATGCATCAGCCGATAAATTGTAATCTAATATATTAAGTAAATAAATTGAGGCTTTGGCACCCATCATTCCACGCATAGCGTGAATACAAGAACAACAATTGAGTACATAAATTTAAAAATTTTTACGTAAAACATTATTTAAAATTTTTTATGTGTATACTGTGTGATGTCGCCAATTGGCGACTTAGTTTTCGCTTGGCGAGTTTTGCGCCGGCGAAATAGAAAAGTACCGAAACTTTTTAGCGCAGTATTTTATTGTAAATTTTTACTTATTGTACAATAATATATTTTAATCGTAAATTTCCAAAACAAATTTAAATTTGTATTTTAAATACATGAGCTTTCATCAAAATTAATCTCGTAGCTATTGCAGGTTTCTAATTAAAATTTTTTTATCTTTAATTATATGTATTTACATACCATATACACTTATTATAAAATACCCTTATATGGATCCAAAGTGATTCTTACTTGATACTTAATTAGGATTCTGTTATTAAAATGATATTCTTTAATGATTTATTAAATATATTTACTCAGTTTTTAATAATGCTTTGTATAACTATTTTACACTATTTTATAACTGAAGTTTATAGATATGCTAAGAATTTTAAACTAGATGTATTCATGTTTGTGCTAATGACTCAAGCATTTCTTTATTAAATGTATATTTCTCAGTTAATGATTTTAAGGAAAACAAATTCTACTTATAAACGAATATGATTTCAAACAAATGAGGTTAAAAAATAAAAATTTTTTAATAATAATATGGTTGTTTCTCTATGTTACACACCTATCGAATAAAGAAGGCACCGACAACATTAACCCGTTAAACTTGCTTTCCTTACAAAACACATGTTTATCTGGGACAGAAACAAATAGGAAGAAAAAGCAGGACAGGGAAAGAAGAATAAAAGAGCTTCCAAGTCGTTAATAAAATTCTCCCGTAAATGTGGCAGGACAACTATATAAAATACGCTTCTAGTTTCGATGAATGTTTTTATTTCTGGAATGTATATTGTTAAGCATTACGAAAATGTATACTTTATCTAACAATAAATTAGTGCAAAAACTTAATTCTTATATAATAAAGACGTAGAAAAACGCTCCATCATATAAGATCATAGTTTACGATATCGTTCAACTGTACATTAGAGCATGAGAAAGGAAAAATATTATTTGCAGTTAAAAAATAGAAACCAATGTCTCTTTTTCAAGAAGCAATATCATGATTTTCTTTAGAATTTAATGTTAATTTAATAATTAAAAAAGACAAAATTCTATAAAATGGTATTAATAAAAGTTTGTACTGTATAAAAAGAAGGATTGATGTCAGAGTAACATAACTTAAATGGATAAAGATTATTACAGTAATTAAAATAAAGAATTTGCACCGACTTAGGTTGTCGTTACGGAAAAGTACAATTTCATGTAGAATCAGAATATTTTGATATGGATAAAAGGGCATAGAAACGTTGGCTTGTATTGGAGTTGTACGCTTACGTTAATGGTTTCGTCAACCATTCAATCATGAAAAGATGCCTTCAAACAAACAAAATATAATGAAGGATTCACATGAGAGGAAGAGAGACTTGAACATCTTTCGAAAATTTTTATCAAATTTTAAATTTTGTAAGTAATTAAAATTGACATAGGCATCCTGATGTTAACTTACAACATCAGTCATGAAAAGAGATAATATTTGATTTGCATATTGTAGAAAGAGAGACTTGAATCACTTTTAAAAATTTTTATCAAATTATAAATTATGTATATAATTAAAATTGACATAGGCATCCTGATGTTAACTTACAACATCAGTCATGAAAAAAGATAATATTTGATTTGCATATTGTAGAAAGAGAGACTTAAACATCTTTCGAAAATTTTTATCAAATTATAAATTATGTAAATAATTAAAATTGACATAGGCATCCTGATGTTAACTTACAACATCAGTCATGAAAAGAGATAATATTTGATTTGCATATTGTAGAAAG